>MU223839.1:7903-53400 GCA_018584345.1 Thuja plicata | reverse complement strand
CTTTCAGTCTAAGTTCTTCATTTTCTTTTTCAGATCTATCAAGATCTTCAAGAGCTGCTTCAAGATTCTTTTTCAAATGTTTTGCTTCTACTAAGTCCATGATCTCCTCAAGTGGTTAAACTTATTTACTGAGGACTGGAGCTATGATACCAATTTTTGGAAACATTGAGAGGGGGGTGAATTAGTGTTTGTCTATTAATTACTTTTCAGCAACTTAAACATAAATCAAACATACATAGAATGAAGCTTAACATAAGAAATCATAACACATGATTTGATTATAGGGAAACCTTGATCAGAGGAAAACCCTGGTGGGAATTAGTACCCACAAATATTGTACTAGGTATAATGAACCTGTTAAAGTTCCTTTGCCCTGTTAGAAGAAGTCTTTACAATATGAGTACAATGACCTGGTTAAAGGTCTGACCCTATTAGGAGTCTTTTACAAAACCCTGTTAAAGGTATATGGCTCACTGCCTAGGCTCACTACCCAATAGAATGAAGGATACAACCTTCTTAAAGTTGATATACACTATATCAAGAGTGAACTGCTGTGATGACACTATTGTTTGATCAGTTCTGTGTATGCATGAATGCTCTTACTCTCTTAAAGAGCTATATCATATATTGACTTCATTATACTACTCTTCTGTATCTTCCTCTTACATAATAATTGACACTTGTAACATAAATTTACATTACATACTTATATGTTCATATCCGAATAGGCATGACCCAAAACAAGACTCTAGTCGGCCCTAAAACAAAATACACAACACTTCCGAACAAGTCGGCTTAAGCATGTTTATTAAAAAGTTAATTACATCATTAAAAACATATAACCAAAGGTGCTTAGCCATTACATTACAAAATAATTCATGTTGATCAAAACACTAGTCGGCTTCCATGCTCTATTTTCTGGACTGCTGGTCTACTAATCTACCTGTAACTTCACCGTACTATTGTTCCATACTATGCGTGTCTAGATGTAGCATGTACACATATCATACAATATATATTTGAATGCACATAAGCTCAATTGATCTCTCACATGTGCGCTGATGTGTTGATCGTTGAATATCTTTGTCTACCCTATTTTCCATACTTAGTCATTTTGTCTTTCATGATAGAAACTAAACATGACTTTGTTGCCATGATGACAACACAAAATGAGTCATGCATCCCTAGGAAGTCAACTTGCCAACACTAGAGATATTAGCCATAGTGCAAGGGCTCAAGAAATGGAGGCATTACCTGCTACCCAAATATATATATATTTTTTTACATAAAACTATGCATTAAGCTATCTAAACACCCAAGACAAGTTAAGTGTCAAAGAAATTAAATTGATGGAACAACTCCAAACCTAATTATTTTTAATTAAAGATAAAAAGGGTATAGCTAATAAAGTGGCTGATGCACTAAGCAGAAGAATTGTCCTAATCGAAGAAGTAAAAGTCAAGAGCATTGGGATAACAGCTGTAAAAGATCTCTACATTGATGAACCAAATTTTGGTGAAGTATATGAAGTATGTACAAAACTTGTGGACAAATACCACACTAATGTTTTAGAATTTTTGATACATGATGACCTACTCTTCAAAGGAAGTCATCTATGCATTGCTAGGTGTTCCATGAGGGACAACATAATCCAAGAAAAATATTGTGGAGGAATGAGTGGTCACTTTAGCTTAGATAAGACACTAGAAACAGTCAGAAGACACTACCATTAGCCTAAGATGTAGAATGATGTCAGAAAATTTATCCAAACTTGTGTCATTTTTGAACAAGCCAAAGGTATTTCAACCAACCAAGGATTGAATCAACCATTACCTATACCCTCAAACTATGGGAAGCATTATCAATGGATTTTGTAATGGGATTACCAAGGACTAAACAGGGATTTGACAATAATTTTGTAAAAGTGGATCAATTTAGTAAAATGGCACACTGTATTCCATGTAAAAGCACATATGATGCATCATATATTGCTCAATTATTTTTCAAAGAAATTATCAAAATACATGGTTTACCTCAGTCTATTGTCTTAGAAAGAGATGCAAAGTTTTAGGGACATTTTTGGAGGATATTACACAAGAAATTAGGTATAAATTTACAATTTAGTTCTACCTACCATCCAGAAACTGATGGTCAGACAATGGTGGTCAATAGATCCATGGGAAATCTTCTAAGATGTCTCACAAAATAATATTCACAGAACATGGATCTCCTTCTACCACAAGCAAAATATACTTTCACTTATTCTATTAACAGGTCAACATGTACGACACCATTTCAAATAGTTTATGGTCTTCATCCAAGGGGACCAATGGATTTTAGAAATATCCAAAATGATTTTCATATTAGTGCTCAGGGAGAAGATCTTGCAGTAATGATCAAATAGATACAAGACCAAGTAAAGGATCACTTGGAACAAATAGTGTAGAAGTACAAAGCACAAGCAGATAAAAGGAGAAGAGAAGTTAGATAGGTGAGAAAGTGTGGGCTTACATGAGAAAGGAAAGACTACCTAATGGACCTAATCCAATGATTCACATGAAGAAAATTGGTAACTGCACAATTCTTCATAAATTTGGCCAGAATGCTTATGAAATAACATTTCCACCCACATTCTCTATTTCTACTATTTTTAATGTTTCTGACCTAACAATTCTTAGAGAAAATGTAGGTATTGTAGGTGAAAAAAGAAGATGGAGTTGAACCAAAAGGTGACTGGATTCATGATCTACCCCCAGTCAACCTCTCCTTTTAGAAAATATTCTTCAATCAAAGATTCTCAAGAAGACCATAAATAACACCTACTCACAGTACTTAGTGAAATAGAAGGACTTCCAGATATTGATTCCACATGGATGACTGAACAAGAATTCTCAAGCATGGCTTCACTGTGGATCAACTCAGCTCAAGTGGAAAATTGAGTTATTTTTCACTAGGGGAGTATGGTAAGGATCCCAAACATCCTAAAGGCATTTGCAACATGTCCTGAACATATATGACTTCTTGTTTTCAATACTGATCCATTTGTAAGACCTAGTGCCAAGATTTGGTCCTTATGAACCACTCAGCCAACTATGGTCAAAGGATCCATAAATTTAGAATTTAAATTATTTTTGTGTTTTAGGTGTTCATTAAGTAGGTTTGGTTGATTAATGACCCCTAGGAAAGTGAACAATCAACAATTGTTCAATTTGTGTAAAATATGCAAAAATGCAATATTTGCATACAAAGTTGTATAACAACATTTTGGTGACATGAAAAATTTGTAGAAGTTGGTTGTAAAACATCCCCCCAATGGATTATTATTTGAAATTATATTTTAACCATTGGAGGAACTCCTTGAATATCCCTCACAGGCGTGTGGAGGAAAAATGATGATGAGATGATGTAAATTTTTCAAACTATCAATAAAGTAGAGCCATTTTCCTACAAATAGTTAGTTATTCTAGATCTGTATGACCCCATATAGACTCACATTGGAAGAAAACCAATGGATTATTTAATTTTAGTGAATTATCTTTCTTTTTCATCTGGTTTGATTCCTTGATCTATTTTAGAACTTGAGATATTGTCAATACTGTAAAAACTTTCTGAAGCCCTAAGCACCTAGGGTTTCCGTAAAATAAAGACCAATTCTCCTCATTCCACCATTGGAGAAATATGAGGGTTGGTGAAATTATGGGGATGTGCATGTGTTATAATATTCTCATGGAAATTTGCAGGTTGGTTATTGAAGAAAAGAGTTTGAACTGATTCTTGGTCGATATCTCAATGTGGTGACCAGTAAACAGTAAAGATACTTGATGATAGAGGCATGTGTGGGTTGCATCAAGAACTTAGATTGAATATTTGGGGTAAATTTGGCATGTGTACCATCTATAAACCAATGGTTATTCTCTTCACTCAAATATCTGGGTACTTCCTTTGTTAATAATACCTAATTGGGGTAATTAGGCATGTCAAGCATATTATCATTTAGGCATTATATGATTGAGTCACTATCTATCAAGTTGGGCATATTGTAACCTGAAAGAGTATCAAAATCCACCATTAGTTTTCCTATTTGTTTGGGAAAGTAGATAGTTGTAGTGCTTGGTTGATGAAGATCTCAACATATACTGCTGCTCGACATATATTGTTGCTTGACTTATATGGTATTGCTCAGAACATGTCAGGAAGTTGGGTGCCTAAGAGGGAAGTAACATAAAAAATAGTCTTTTATGAAATCCACTATTGGATTTTTGTCATATTGGTTATGAATAGGGTCTAGAAAAAGTGATCCAACCCCATTCCAAAAATTCACATGGCCTCTTGTATGTCATCAAAATTTATTGTACCCAAGTAGGGTCATTGGGAGTGATTGTCTAATCAACCCAAAATAGGAACTTGAATCATCAATTTGGGTGTTATATTAAAGTTGGAAGTTGTTTTCAAAGGTGTAGAGCTTGTAGTAAGGTATCTCCATGAAGGGTTGAGAGATTCATTCCTGTTGAGAAAAGTAGAACTATAGCCTCTAAATCAACATTGATGGTAACATATCATGTGAAAAATTCAATTAATGCACAAAGAAATAATAGAAAAAATAATATCAGAAATATCCACAGGATGAAATCTCTATTGTAAAATCCCTCTCTTATAATCTCATACAAAATATCTCACCAAAACCCACTTATTTTTTACATTAATATCTCTCCCCCTTTTACATCAATGATAAAGGCGTATGTATGCACAAAATCATAGAAGCAAAAAATATGAATTATAAAACTCATGAAATATTTACCACACACTCCCCTTAAGGAGAAACCACCAAAACATCAATCTAGAAAAATGATAACTCTGTAAGCACACTGAACTGATGCATCTCAATGCATCTCTAGCTTTGATCAAGAGGGGAAAGAACCCCAAGCTTACCCCAAGCTTATATCTGAGATACTCAAAAGTATCATCAATAATCACTCTAATATATCTCATCTTGTGTATCATCCATGCCACTTTTGTACAATTAACAACAACAACATACTCAGCTTCAGCAGTAGATTATGACATACAATTTTGTTTCTTACTTTCCCATGAAACTAATCTCTTACCCAAAAATAATGCTGCACCACTAGTTCCTTTTCTGTCATCCATATTACCAGCCCAATCAACATCAGTATATGCACACAATGTGAAATAATCATATTTGTCATACCATAAGCCATAATTAGTTGTCCCCTTCAAGTATCTAAATATCCTCTTAACAACAAGATGTGATTCCTTCTATTTTGATTGAAATCTAGCAACAATGCAAACACCATTCATAAATTCTTGTCTAGTTTGTGTTAAGTATAACAGTCTAGTGATCATTTATTTGTATCTAGTTTAATTTGAATTAGCTATATCATCAATCTTTGTCAATTTTAAAACAAGTAATCATAGGAGTACCAATAATATTATATTGTTCTATGCAAAATTTCTACAAAAATGCTTTCACATATTCAGACTAAGAAATGAAAATTCCCTTATATTTTTGTGTAATTTACAGTCCAAGAAATAATTTCATCTTGTAACCACCCTAAATTGGTCTACTCTAACTTGAGACCCTATTTTCCCTAAATGTGATCATACCCCTAATTATGTCACTCCAACTATTCAATTATTGGCATAATTCATCAAAATCAATTTAATCTCCTAAAATCAAAGTGATTTCATCACTAACTCACATTAATTACCTTGGCCTATTTAAATCAAATCAACCCAATTAAATCGTTAGCTAAAGTAATTAATTAAAAGGAATAAAATAAACTCTCTAAATACAACTCATTTATTGCACATGGAAAGTCAATTCATGAGCCAATGGGAGTTCCCTCACATGGATACCAAAGATTCAATCCTCACCTCTCCTCACAAGTTGATCTCAACCACTCAATTCTCAAATTCTTCCATAAAAGGATTAAATTTTGAGCTCAATAGGTCTCAGTTTTTAGAATTTTGAATGCATCCTTATGCTGTCATTTTGTTTCATGATTTCATATAGCTAACTAAATAACATTCATTTGTGCTTTTATGAATCTTTGCATCACTTTTAAGCATGAATTGCATGATAATTAGCTTCATTTCTCAATAGATCTTCCATTCTAGGACCGAATGTGTCATTGATTTAATGCATTATCTGAGGGCAATTATAGCTTAAATCATATTCTACTTAGATAGGAAGCAATATGCTGATTTTGATAGTTTCCTTATGATTTTCAATTGATTTCCATATTTCTAACCATTGATGCAATGACATATTGAAGTGTTGTGTTGCAGCTTGTAGGTACATAATTCACACACACATTTTTTGTACCCTGCGGCTGAGCCCCGGATTTATCACCATTTTGAGCCAATTAATCATCTTTTATTCTTTGTTTTTGGGTGTAGAATTGCATTTGGAAGCAAAGGATTGCATTTAGGATAAAAGGATCTCATCCCAAAAAGAATCTCACATCCTGGATATCTTGCCTTGCATCCTGTCAATGATAAATCACTTTTGGTAAAATATCACATTTGGTCAATCCAAGATCGCATTTAGTCTAAAAGCTCACATTTAAGATATTTCATTGCATTTAGTCATTTCTAGATCACATTTGGGAAATAAGATCACATTTGGGAAGGTTCAGAGTCACATTTGGTTATTCTACTGACTTATTTGATAATTTTGATAACTAATCAACTGACTTTGCATGTTTTTGGATGGATCTTATTGTTTGAACAACCTAATGAGTTCTTACAGGACATTTTTGAGGCCTTCTTTGGCTAAGAAGATGGAATGAAATTACTAACAAGTGATTTTTTAGGTTTCCTTATGTGTTTCAACCAAACTTCTTTTGCAGTAGGAACTTAACACAATTTCTATACAATTTGTAACTTGATTAGAGAAGTATGTTTTTTTCCTTCATGGAAAATATGAACCTCAAACATCAAGTTAAGATTTGAATAGAAATTAGGGGAAATAAAATTAAACTTCTCAAAAGTGTTTTGGTTAATTTATTTAATAGGAACCTAAATTTTTGAATTTTAATTTGATTCTTAGTCCAACTAGAGGATTATTCTCTTTTCCCAAGTTGGAAAATCAGAAACTCGATATGGGGGTTTAGGTTTTGAGTTTGAAAATTTTAGGGAAGGAACTTGCATGATGTGTTTGATAGGAGAAAATAGTATGGATAGGAGGGTATGCTATTCTTCCTTGTGAAGAATAAGAAATCTAGACTCCTAATCCGCCAATCCTCTTTATTGCTTTAAAATTTAGAGGGCCTACCAGTTGAGGAAAAAATCTCTAAGGAATGACCCAAGTGAGGGAAGGTGAATGCCAACCCTTCCATCTCACTATAATGAAAATGCTTCCTTGAGGCCAAAGTCTCAGAAGATGTGATCAATTTTTTCCTTCTAATTTTGACTATCATTCCTTGGACATGCTTGGATGTGTGTAGAGCAAAACCATATGAATCTTTCTTGTGAGACCACACATTTAGGTACTCATAGGGCTATACGCCTTAATTTTTCCTTGTGCAATTCTATGGGGGACGATTGCAAATGGATGCCCAAATTAAAAAAATTTGTAGCTAAGACCACCTTATTCATCTCTGAAAGGTGATAATGTATGTGCAAGGAAAATAGTAATTGCCCCAAGATACTTGTCATTTCATGCCCTCACTTGCATTTAGAGTTAGATAACATGCCATCATGATAAGAGCCATTGCATGCTTGGTGATGGCCATATTCTAATTAGCATTTGATTTGTACCTGAGTCTATGAGAAAATATTTTCATGCTATCCCATAGATTTTAGGGAATAGGTGTGTTTGGTCATTTAAAAACTTTCTTGATGTGTCAAAATTGAAATAACAAGATAAACACCCCCAAACAATCAATATTTTGACAATCAAAGACATATTTTCAGGTTCTTCAAGACATAGTGAGTAAATGAGGAAAAACCATCAGAGAGTTGCATTGTGTAAATCCTAGGTTGCATTTAAGAAACAAAATTGCATTTGGGGAGAAGGATCACATTTGGTAAATCTTGGCTCGCATATGGTAAATACAATCGCATTTAGGAAGAACAGGCTCGCATCCTATATATCTTAGTTTGCATCTGGTAAGTCGTGTCTAGGAAAAAGGGTACTTGAACATTTGTTAGAATAAGGAACTCCACAGTTTTGGATACCCTCTTTTCTTGTTAGTCAGAATCCCTTTTTCTTGCTGGTCTGGCTTGATCGGTTCTATTAAGGTATCAAATACTAGGCAAGTGCCATAACTTAGGGATTGGACATTGGACCAAGAAGCTATCCTCCTTTATAGAAAATAATTTAATTGATCAACCCAAGGATGTATTACTTGAAACGGGTCATAAAAGTATATGAACCAAGGATTCTTACTTAGACCACACTATGGTTGCAGGAAACAAATTGATTTTGAAAGGAAACTATTCTATAGCTATATGAAGAAAATTGATTTGAAAAGAAACTATTCTAAAGCTATAAAGAATGGTGGAAAGGAAATGAAGAAGTGAAAGTTCTTTAAGGAACACTACAACTTGAAAAGACTGGAAAAGATAATCATAATGCTTCAACAGTTCTGCCTCTTTGGCTGCAGGAAGTGCTAGACTATCCTACCGCTTTTGGCTGCAGGAACTGTGTTAACACAAAAATTACAAAACCAAGATACAGGAAACTTAAACTATATGAAAATGATCCTATCTAGCTAACAAATATTCCTCACCAAGTGGGCCCCCTTGAGTGAGTATCCAAACTCAATTAGACTGAACTGTATATTTAAAACTTTGTTCACTATTGATAAAAAAATGTATTACCAATTTCAATGGTAAAGCAATAGAATGTAAGATATAACTAATAACACCCTCCTTCTCACATAAGAGAGAGACTTTATTTAAAGAAGGAAAACATCTAACTCCTATCTAGTCATGCCAGAAAGATAGGAAGAGTTTTTATTACAACCCTATTAAACATGAAAGGAAACTATAAAACTAAAGATTGAATAGATCCATGAAAGAGGAAAGAAATGCTTTTGACAATAAATCTAACATCTCACTCTTCCCTAGATTTCCTCAAAGAATTTATTATGATGCCTAGGTCTTTTCTCATCTGTGCCCACCTTGATCATCCCAAATCTATTTGCGTTGCACCTGAGGTTTCTTTGTGTGCACCTACTGTAAGACTGGGTTGAGTTTCCAAAACATGGGCATGTTTTACCTGGTCAAGGTAACGATTGCTAATTCAGTGCGCTGCACTCCAGATGTTAGATAAATTTATGATAACATACATAAAGATACACATACATCATTAATATTTAAACAACTAATTCATTTCAAAGAGACATAACCATAATTTCGAAATAAGTAATCTTGCATTTTCATCCAGGCATAGTGTATTTAAGTGTTTTCTAACCACAAAATAGGTTTGGTGGCAGCATGCCACATATTAGAAAATGTAAGTAAAAGTATCTAGAAAAGTATGATGAAAACAAGGAAAATATCCTAGTAAAAGTTTTCCTAGGGATTCTAAAGTATGGCATTAATATTCCTTACCATTTCTTTTCCCTGCGAAGGTTAATGCCTGTCCTTAGGCACTGAAACATTCATGACCCTTGCAAGTACTCAATGATCTCCTTCTTGTGTCTCACCAGTTATTGAGGTGCCTACATGCTAGTAATAACCATTGGTGCACTCCATTTTATTTTGTCTACTCATTTCTAGTTGTTCATCTACTTCATCGTCAACACAGTTATATAGTGGCCATAGGAGAAGAGGGGGTTGGAAGGAAAGTGGAAGCCACTTCTCTGGACGAGGTTTCCTTCCTAGGCATATGTACCATTGAACTCTTTGAATTTCATCTCTTAGGTTGATAAGGTTGCAAGGTTTAGCCTTCTTTAATGCCAATGATAATATTTCCCATCTCTGTCTCAATCCCTCTACTTCTTTATTTCTATTTGATATGGAGAGTCACTCAATTGGTGCAAATATCTCTTCCCTATTATTCAGTATCCTCTTTCTATGGATAGAGTCTTTCATTCCATATACTATCTCCATCCAATCACAATACAACCTACATGGACTACCACTTTCTAGCCATAAGGGAAGTATGATAGTTTGTTCAACTCCCCTATATTTCCTTAATTGTTCCCAATTGTTGATCTCATTACTCAACCAAGAGTGTAAAGAAAATAGGTGGATATCTCCAAGAAATAGCAAAGGATTTCAATTAGTATCAAAGAGAAAAACATAATTATGCATTTAGAGTTCACATAACAAATTCCAAATACAATCTGGTGACTGGCTATATGTAGCCGCAAACTCCTGTGGCAAGTCTATGCTTGTGTGTAGATCCCTAAGGATCCTCATCAATTTATACATGATAAATTGTTCTTTCAAACACAAAGCATAGAACTTAGGAGGTGGTTTGCATTCTATTAATTGAGGAATTAGATTTGTAACCAAATCTAACTTGCTTTGTAGCAATTGTACCTCTTGTTGTTTCTTTCCTATTTCCCTTTTTAACCTATCCTTTTCCAGCTCCCACATTGAATTTTTATATTGTATTTAATTAAAATAGTCAATGGAAATAGAGTGAAGTGTTACCTGACTCTTTTTGATTGGAGTAGCTGGAGTGACCTACTCTACTGTTGTGACCGTGTCTAACCTATCAACAGGTAATTCATCCATGGTTGGAACTAGGGCATCTTTCCCTGGATCAACTTCATGTTGAGAAGAAGACATAGCTACTATTTTAGTGTGTTCTATCTCCATGCATGTTGTTTCCATATTCACTATTTATGTGTCCATTTCCTCGACTACAAGATATGTTTCCATGATGCCCAGACATTCTATACATGGGATCCCTACTTGTGTTTGTTCTTTTAATGATTCCTCAATTGGATCCTTAGGAGATGAACAAGTCATTGCAGGTGAGTCTACTTTGTCTACTTGTGTGTTACACCAAACACTTCATCGTGGAGAAGTCTCCATAGATGCGGCAGAGCACTTTTTTAATGTACGTTGTTTCTTTAGAGCTATGGTTGTAGGAGAAATGAGGTTTTCTGATAAAATAAGAGTTTCTTCCCCAGCATCTACAACTATCTTTTCCTTGCCCTTCTCTTTCCTCTAAGCACTTTGTTTTTCTTGCGAGGTCTGCAAATCTAAATAACCCTTAACTTTACTGCCCCTGAGCTAGGGTTTGCATTACCGGAAGTGTTTTTCTCTATTTCAACCCTTGAAGAAGAGGAAATTTTATGCAAGGTCTCTAGAATAATAGTTTCATCCTCATCAGGGGCATTTTTTTGTTTCTTGTAATCTAGGTTGTGGCCCTTCTCCTCATAACTATACATGGGGTGTAGTGATGAACTCATCCCATGTCATAGGAGAATTATCCTGTAAATATCTCTCTATTGGGAGTTTTACCAACACATGGTGAGTAGATGCATTCAATTTCTCATTCCTAACTTCTTCTGAAATCAATGTTAATAAACAATATAGGAATTTTGGTACATTGAAAAGGATTCCATCTTGCAAATGACTCAACTATTTGAAATGCACAACATGCAAGTATGAAAATATCCTTTCACAAGTAATGTACCTTATCACATGGATAGCCAGTCAAGAGTAATATTCTAGAAGAGATGTTCTCTTCGCCCCCTGCTTACTAATCTCCAATGCAGTATCTATGGGAAAGGAAACCTCGGCCCTGGCTGGTCATGTGTCATGTTCATGCAAAAAAAATCACCAATAGAAAGAAGTCCTAAAACCTTTGTAATCCATGCTTCTGAAACTTCCACCCTTAATCCTTTTACATAGGCAACCCCATTGTTGTAAGTGCGTATGAATTCCACTGTTACAAATTCATCATGACCACAGAGCTTGACAAAATATGTAAGCCAACCCATGCAGTTAAAGACTTGGACACTTTCTTGATCCCACAATAAGGATGAGTGATCCCCTAGCTCATGGCATATTGGTTTCCCACCCATTGTTACTAGAAAAAATTATAACCCAAAAACTCAAATCACTAAAACTTCCTTTGCAACTGAAAATGACTTTTTCAAAATTTTGTTCTCTGTACCCTCAATAACAATTCTTCCTTCTTGTTCCACCCTATATTCTACCTAATATTAAGGCTGAATAAATCTAGATAAATGCTAGGTGTGGTTTTTTGGGGATTATAGCAGAGGGGAATTTTGGAAAACCAGAGCTGAAAATACGAGTTGGGTTTTTGAAAAATTAAAAACTAAAAACTTAGCAGAGAATTGTAGAGAGAATTTCATATTCATTGGGGTTGTCACATCAATCAATTGCAAAATGACTATGCAACATGGCTTAAGAAAGGGTTATTATGGAAAAACATGTGTTAACAAACTGCCCCCCATAAAATTATGATAGGTGTCCTCACATGTGTGGTTATAAAGTACAACAACACTCGAATGAACTACCACTATTAATTATAATGGAATGTATAATAATGTCAAATGAAATAAAAATGTTGAAAATAATAAATGAAGGTGTACCTGGAGAGTAATCATGAATAAATGCTAAAATCCAGAAAGATCGGATGACGTGTGCGAAGTGAAAAGTAATGAGTGGCATAATAATTATGGGATGCGTAAGTGAAAATGATAGAAAAGGTTGATGGAATGTGATGTGATGGTGAATTTATTGCGGGAAGAGAGATTTTCTTGGGAAAGGAAAATTTTATTATGAATTTTTTTGAGTGAAGTCAAAGAGACAAGTGAAGAGAAAATTCACCCCAATTGGCTACAGGAAAGTCTTCAGGTGGAGGAGGTCCAGCGGCTCCAGGAGTATCTTCAACTGGAGGAGGTCCATTAGCTATAGGAGTGTCTTTAGCTAGAGGAGCTCTATTGGCTGCAAGAGTGTCTTTAGCTGGAGGAGGTCCATCGGCTGCAGGAGTGTTAGCTGTGATAGGATGAAAATCAAATTGCCACAGGAACTCTGCTTTAGTGGTTGTCTTATGGTACAGACAGAGTCTGTGACCATTGAACAATAAATTGAAGTGGACAGGGTCAATTGGAGACAATTGGACTGCACCATTAGCAAAAACTTTTTCAACCTCATAAGGACCAAGCCAATGAGTTGTAAGCTTACCTTGATTCTCTTGAAACTGGGAGTCATATAGAAGTGCCCAGTCACCAATAACAAACCATTTATTTCGTATATGTGAGTCATGCCATTTCTTTCATTGAAGCTGAACCAAATCTGTTTTCTATAAAGGTTCCTTTCAAATCTCATCTAGATAGTTAAGTTGTAGGAGCCTTTCTTGCTAAGCTACAGGAAGATTAAAGTTGAGTTGTATTGTTGTTTGTAAATTTTTATGCTCAAATCCTATGGGCATTACAACAGTCTTTCCATACACCAACTCAAAAGGTGTAAATCATGTAGGTGTTTCCCATGTGGTGCGGTAGGCCCACACAACTTCCTATAATTAGCTACTCTAGTCTATTTTGTGCAACTGATCTATCTTAGTCAGGATGGCCTCAATCTCCCTGTTGGTGATCTTGTCCTGACCATTTGTCTTTGGATGATATGGACTAGACTTCCTATGGTGAATGTTGTATTCCTCCATAAGGGAAGTGATCAGATTAGAAGTAAACTGAGCTCCCTAATCTATGACTAGTTCCTGTGGAACACCATACCTAGTAAATATTTCCTCATATAAAAAATTTGCAACCCTGTTATCCCTTGCATGCTTCATAGACCACACTTCCACCCATATAGTGACATAGTCAGTACAAACCAAAATGTAAGAGTTGTCATTTGATGGGGGATGAATTGGTCCCAGAAAATAAATTCTCCATTTATCAAATGGAGTGATTATTACATGAGGAAACAGAGGAATTTCATCTAATTTGGTGGGTCATCCCATCCGCTGACATCTATCACACTTGCAGGTGTAATTGGCGGCATCCTTATATAGAGTTGGCCAGTAATAGCTAGTATTGAGTATCCTTATGGCTACTTGTTTTGGCTGCAAAATGGCCACCATAGGGTTCATCATGGAAGGCATGAAGGATATCATATATCTCATCCTCACAAATACACCTTCTCAAGATCTGATCTGGTCTTGTGTAGAAGAGACAGTCGACCAGCCAATAAAAGTTGAAAGTCTTCTCAATTAACAACCTCTTTTCCTTGGAAGAAAAATGTGGTGTTACCTTTTGAGTAACCAAATAATTGGCGATGTATGCATACCAGGGGGTATGAGTGGAAATAGAAAATAGATGGTCATCTAGAAAACTATCATCAATGAGATGTGGGTCATCATCATTTTGTAATCTATTGAGGAAATTAGCCACTACATTTGTATTTCCCGGTTTATCCACTATCGTGATGTCAAACTCTTATAGCAATAGGAGCCATCTGGAAAGCTTACCTATGATAGAAGGATATTTTACCAAATACTTGATGGCTATATGATTAGTATGCACAAATATTGGGTAACCAGTTACGTAGTGGAAAAACTTTTTCAGTGCATAAATCACAGCCAAAATTTCCTTTTCAGTGACTGTGTAGTTCAACTCTGCACCCTGTAAATTCTTGCTTATAAAGTAGATGGAATTCTCTACTAGTCCATCTTTCTACCCGAGGAAAATTCCTACAACATGGTTAGAGGCATCTATATGTATATGGAATGGTAATTCCCAATTAGGTCATATGAAAAATGGTACCTAAGTAAGTACAAACTTCAGCTGCAGGAAGGATTCTTCACAAGATGCTATCCATACAAATTCTAAATCCTTCATGAGCAGGGAGTACATGGTCCCTGCTGATTTGCTAAAATCCTTAATGAAATTCCTATAATAACTATCATGCCCTAGAAAGATGTGAAAATCCTTTGTTTGGTAGGAGTAGGTAGGTTCATGATGACTTCAATTTTTGCTGGATCCACTTGCATTCCCTTAGCAAAGATGTAATGACCTAACACATGTACACCTTCCTACATCATCATGAAGCATTTCTCACTGTTGAGGGAAAAATTATTCTCCTCACACCAGGTAAGAAATTTTCCCAAATTGACCAATGCTTCCTCATAGGTTTCCCCATAAGTTGTGAAGTTGTCCATGTATATTTCCGTGCAATCATAGGAGATATCAACAAAAATGCTGATGACCGCTTGTTGGAATGTAGTTGGAGCATTACAGAGGCCAAAAGGAAGTACAAAGTAGGAAAAAGTTCCCCAAGGGAAAGTGAATTTTTTTTTCTCCTGGTTGTCAGGAAGGATCCAAATCTAGTTGTAGCCACTATATATGTCCAAGAAAGAAAAGTAACATTTTCCTGCTATGAAATCTACAACTTGGTCTATAAATGGTAGGGGAAAATGGTCCTTCTTGGTGGAATTGTTAAGTTCCCTATAGTTGACACATACTTGCCACTTTCCTCCTTTCTTTGGGACAATTACTAAAGGTGAGACCCACTCACTATCAAAAATGGGGTAGATAAAACCGGCGTGAAGTAGTTTTTGCATCTCTATTTTGACTATTTCTCTTAACACAAGGTTTATACACCTCTGGAATTGTCTGAAGGGATGTTTGTCTTCTTTAAGGAAGATCCGTTGGGTACATATTTTAGGTTCCAAACCATTCATGTCCAAATAATCCTAGGTAAAGGCCATGGTATGGTTTTTCAATAGGTTGGTCAAAGATGTTTGTTGCTGGTTTGTAAGCTGGCAATTAATATATAAGCAACGGTCAGGGGAAACTTCCAACTACTTTGTGAGTTCTATCATAGATGCATCCATTAATGGAGGAACTTGTATCTCATGGGGGAGAATTTGGTGGTAGAGGAGATTGGATACAAGAGAGGTAGGTAACGCACAATCAGGTTACAAAGCTTGCAGGGAATAGTTATGGGGGCTGAGACAATTAATGGATTCTGAATCTTGACCATACTAGTTTTGCACAATGTTGGTGATTATGGTGTCCTCCTCCTATAGCTGTAGGAAAAGATCCCTTTATAACATCATGAGTTGGGCTACTGAATTGAATAGCTCAGCCTCCTCTCCAATGTTAGGCCAAATTAGTGAGGCAAAATCCATTTGTGGTTGTGTTGGCGGGTATAAGGCTAATGTCTTAGTATGCTGACCATTAGAAATGGTCATACCGCCTAAGAAAAATCCTATAAAGGCACGAGAAGAAGCCAGCGAAGGTCGACCAAGAATTATGGTATAGCCTCCTAATGTAGCTTAAGGTGTGAGGGTCATAAAGTCTGCAGGGTAAGACCAGTTTTCAAGGTCAACAACCATATCCTCCACTACCTCATCGGGTTTGAATGTAGAACTGTTTTCAAACTGCAGGACAATGGTTGTTTCCTGGAGTGTAGTGATGTGGAGTTGCTACATGATATCCTTTGTCATGAAATTTATGCCAGCTCTTAAGTCTATCAAATCATTTTTTATGGCTTTCCCATTGATGGTTACTTTGACAACTAGGCTACCTAGATTAGAATACTTGGGGACCACTAGTTTGTCAAGCATGATATCAACAATTTTACCCAAGACATGGAATGTCTAGGGGTTCTTCCACTTATGACCATGATTTTTAAAGAAATCTTCTTTTATCGCCTTCACATATATGGGGACATCCTTTACTTCTTGAAAAAGTGGAATTTGAACATTGATGTTCTTTAATTGGTCTAGGATGTCAAAAGTTGCATCTTCTTTTTGTTTAGAGTGATCATCATACAACCTTTGTAGAAAGGGAGGTGGGGCTGGCTGGAATTTTTCTGGTAACACTGTCGGGCATACTAGAGTGGACTCTAGAGTAGTTTGAGGTAGGTGTTAGGATTAGGATCACTGAGAAGGGGGGGGGGGGGGGGGGGANGGGGGGGGGGGGGGGGGGGGGGGTGAATCAGTGATCTATCTATTAATACTTTTTCTTCTTAGCTTGAATCTTAACTTTAATGCTTAAGTACTGAACTAAATATCAATGCAAGTAAGATAAACATACACAACTCATAACACCAAATATGATTACAGGGAAACCCAATGTAGATGAAAAACCCAGTGGTAATTAGTACCCACAAATATTCTATACTACTTTCTTATGATCCTTTATTAGATTATCCTTAACCTTGTTAGGAGTTGTCTTTACAATACATGAAGTACAGTGACCTTGTTAAGGGTCGGACCCTGTTAGGAGTCTTTTAAAATAACCCTGTTAGGGGTGGTGGACTCACTATCCAAGGAATCACTATCCAAGAGCACACTAATCAAATGGTGAAGGCTAAAACCTTCTGGATATTTGATTTACACTGTATCTGCAAGGTGAACTGCTGCTATGACACTACTTGTCTGATCAGTTCCTTTTGTGTGTTGAGGCTTTAACCTCTTGTAAAGAAATACAACAATCTTAACTAAACTCTAAAATATTCTACTTCAATATCTATATCATTGACATATGACAGATATAACTTTGTTGCTTTATCACTCTGCTCTGCTTTTCTTATCTCTGGCTTTCACAACTTTTATGATTACAAATGACCTTCTATAAGTACTTCCTCAAAGGAAATTAACATGTCAACTTTAGGAAACCTTTTACCATCTATCTTGATCAATTAACTAAGCACATAACCCTTCATTAAGTCAGTGCAACATCAGTTACAACTGCTTTACTCAAACTGAATAGACACGTCTCTTCACACAGTCCGCTCCACCAAATTAGCTCTAAATTCTTGCTCTGGATGAATCAAGTCATGCACCTTTAACCATAGATTATTAGATCACTAAAAATCACTAATCCAAAGATGCAAGTCCTGAGGATATGTGCAACTTCTATACCAAAACAATCTCTGTTGGCTCTTTCCATGATCTTTGTCCTGTTCTGGCATTCACTAGCTGTACCTCTTCAACTGGATGTATCTTCTTCATACTTATAGATCTGATCATGCTCTCTTAGAATTATAATTTAAACATACTCATAATATTATCTTCCAAGGCACATAGCATTTGAATAACAAATGAACACACGCTAATCAAAACTATAACAGTCTGCTCCTTGCTCTGTCCTGTTCTACCCTTTATTGTCTCAGTCACTTCATCTTGCTATAACTTATTCATACTTTTAGATATGATCATGCTCTCTTATAATTATAATGAATACATACTTACAAGCTTATCTTCAAAGGCACATTCCCTAACTCGATCGTATGCACATGCACTGATGCTCTATTCTTCTGGTACTCTGATAACTATCCAGTCTTCTATACTTAGATCTTCTGATAATGTTTTTTGACTCTAAAACTTCATATGACTTTGTTTCCATAATTAAAACACTAAATAGAGTCATATAAACTAGTATATTCAACTTTCCAACAATCTTCCCCTTTGTCATTAATGGCAACAAAGGAATATGGTGTAGTTACTATCTGTACTCTTATACAAAAACTCTCTATCATGTATCTCCCTCTTATCATATACCAGAATCCATATTCTTCATACTCTACTCTACCCCTTTGAAATTAATCACAAAGGTTCTCAAAAAAACTTCTTTCTACTTACTCAGCATACACATCTAGATATGCAATCTGCAACTTTTGGATCTCTTTCTCCCAAAACGTAATAATCTGTAGATGGGATCATAATGCATATTGTAGCTTCTCCATCTTCTCCAAGTCTATGCTAGGACCTTGATCATATGACAGACTCCATATTATATACATTATTTTACTCCCCCTTTGATATTATCTTCTCTGCCTTTTGTTGCAAACTCTTTCAAGGATGCTTGACCAACCTTGAGTGAACTAAGATCAAGTGTAAAGTTGCTAACCAATTCACCGAATCTTTTCTTCATATAATTCTCTTCAGAAATATCTGATCTATTTTTAATGAATCTTTCATATTATATACTCCCCCTTACTTATTTACTCCCCATGACTCTAAGTTTGTTATGGGTTTCAAACTTGACAACAATGATGATGAACTATCCATCAATTTAGTCTTCTCTTTTTCTGCTTCCTTTGTTGTGATATCTTAAATCAATATATCTTCTTTTTGATATAAATAATCTCAGCCTCTTGAGTACTCACAAATGTTTCTTCAAACTTGTCTAGATAAATATCCATTTCTACCATTGATACTTCAACATTATCAACCACGAATGTATCCTCCATGTCCTTGGTCATGGACGTAGAATCTTGTGGACCTGTCATAATATTTTTGCATGATATTTCAAATTGTATCTTCAATCAATTCTACTCTTACGTGAACACTCTTTTGTTTTATTCACACTTAGATGATCAATAATAAGTATGTGCTTCCAAGGATAACATTACGTCAGCTCCAAAAAAAAAAAATCTCCAACGGCTATACTGATACTCTCACATAGAACACTGCTCAAAAAGATTTTGACCAATTCTGCTTCATGAAATTTATGCATTGAAGCATACTGATAAATCACTTCCAAGATGTTTCAAAGAGTTTCTTGATATCAATCTCTACTGAAGAATGTAATTATGATGCTTTTCTTCTCGACTACAAGTGCTCTTTTTTATTATCCAACCGCTTACTTGATTGCTAAGTAAGTTTTCAACTGATTTCCGAAATGATGTGTTTGTGCTTGGGCTTTGTTTCAAACTCAAATTACTTTGATTAACAAATAACTATTATCAATATCCTTTATTCATTGATGAGAACAAATTTAATGCATTAATAATACAATTTCTAGGGCTTGTATGATCTCCAATCATTTATTCTGACCGCAAGTGAGGACTTGGTGATTGTAAAGTAGATTTCCTTCATTAATACTTTTTGCGTAGACATAGAAAGCAACTGTAACTTTTGTTCTTGTTCCTGATAACAATGTAGATTGTGTGCTCTTCCATATAGCACCATAATGTCACCAAAAAATTATAATCCAAGGCATATACTCAGATGGTGAGTATACCAGCCACGCAGGGGTTCAAATCTAGAATAGCTCCCCCTAAGACCATGAGGGTCAACTATTCAGAAGGTGCGTCCACTGAGGATGCATCTGCTACCTTGTTCTCTTCATTATTCTTCTTTACTTCAACCCAGATCTTTATCGTATCTTTTGTAGCTTTCACAAATTTGATTTCTCCTGCCTCATCCCATAGTGAATCTTTTGACTTTTTAGGGCTTCCTATCTTTTCACTCTAGATCTACAATGCTTAGATATGTGTCAATCTTTTCCACATAAGTGACAAATGATAGGATGTCTGATGTTATTATTCATCATGCTGAACTATTTGGTTGTATGTCCATTGTAATTACATATCTGACATGTAATGTTCTGAGGGCTTCTAACATTTTGCTGAGGATAACTTCTTTGTCTTTGCTGATTCCAATTTCTTTGATTATTCTGATTCTTGTTCTTCTGACTTGTTTTACAATTCATAGCTCTATGACCAAATTTATTGCATGAATAACAGTAACCATTGAAGGGTCTTACCTCTTTACAATTCCTTTCAATATTTCCATGCTTATTATAGGCATAAAAAGTATGGTCAACTAGCTTGCATTCATCCTTAGGTGGTTCAACATTGTCTTTAGTATAATTTCCAATCTCCTTAGTATCTGTGATGTCCTTTGGTGCTTTCATTCTTTCTCGCATGGCATCAATCTAAATTTGTGCTTCATTGTATCCTATACTGCTGGTATCTCCTTTAACCTTTTGAGCATACAATTTTGATTCTATCAAATCCTTGCTTGTGTGTAACTTGTCAATATGATTCTTTGCTGCAATCAATTCAGATTCCATCTTATCTTTGTTTTTTTATTTGCTCCAAGATATCCATGTTTGCTTGTTTTAGTTCTTCATCTAACTTCTTGTTCACTTTGACTTGATCATCATAGGCGTCTTGATTGTTACATAGCTTTTCATCTAATTCTTCAATATGATCCTTCAGAGATGAATTTCCTTCATTAAAATTTTTGACTACTTCTCCCAAATCATTTGAAGAACAATTCCTTAATTCTTTTTTCATTTTCTTGATAAGTATTTGCATGCCATTAACTTTTAGTTTAAGATCTTCATTTTATTTTTCAGATGTGTCAAGTTCTTCAAGGGCTGCTTCAAGATTCTTTTTCAGGTGTTTTTTTTCTACCTTGTCCATGATCTCCTCAAGTGGTTAAAATTCTTTGTTGAGGACCAGAGCTCTGATATGAATTGTTAGGATTAGGATCACTAAGAGGGGGGGTGAATCAGTGATCTATCTATTAATACTTTTTCTTCTTATCTTGAGTCTTAACTTTAATGCTTAAGTACTAAATTGAATATAAATGCAAGTAAGATAAAAATACACAACTCATAACACCAAATATGATTAAAGGGAAACCCAATGTAGTTGAAAACCCCGGTGGAATTAGTACCCACAAATATTTTGTACTAGTTTCTTATGATCCTTTATTAGAAGATCCTTAACCTTGTTAGGAGTTGTCTTTACAATAAATGAAGTACAGTGACCTTGTTAAGGGTCAAACCTTGTTAGGATTCTCTTACAATAACCCTTTTAGGGGTGGTGGACTCACTTTCCAAGAGCACACTGCTCAAATGGTGAAGGCTGCAACCTTCTGGATCTTTGATACACACTATATCTGCAAGGTGAACTGCTACTGTGACACTACTTGTCTGATCAGTTCCTTTTGTGTGCTGATGCTTTAACCTCTTGTAAATCACTATAAAAATCTTAAATGAACTTTGAAATATTCTTCTTCAATATCTATATCATCAACATATGATAGATATAACTTTACTCCTTTAACACTCTGCTCTACTTTTCTAATCTCTGGCTTTCGAAACTTTTCTGATCACAAATGACCTTCTATAAGTACTTCCTCAAAGGAAATGAACATGTAAACTTTAGGAAACCTTTTACCATCTATCTTGATCAATTAAATAAGCATGAAACCCTTCATTAAGTCAGCACAACATCAGTTACAACTGCTTTACTCAAACCGAACAGACGCGTCTCTTCACATAGTCCGCTCCACCAAATTAGCTCTAACTTCTTGCTCCAGATGAATCAAGTCATGCACCTTTAACCACACATGATTAGATCACTAAAAATCACTAATCAAATTATGCAAGTCCTGAGGATATGTGCAACTTCTATACCAAAACAAGCTCTGTCGGCTCTTTCCATGATCTCTGTCCAGTTTTGACATTCACTAGCTGTACCTCTTCAACTGGCTGTATCTTCTTCATACTTGTAGATCTGATCATGCTATCTTAGAATTAGCATGTACACATACTAATAAGATTATCTTCCAAGGAACATAGCATTTGAATAAAAAATGAACACATGCTAATCAAAACTATAGCAGTATGTTCCTTGCTCTATCCTGTTCTGCCCTTTACTATCTCAGTCACTTCATCTTGCTATAAATTCTTCATACTTTTAGATATGATCATTATATCTTAGACTTAGCATGAATACATAATTACAAGATTATATTCAAAGTCACATTCCCTAACTCAGTCGTATGCACTTGCACTGATGCTCTATTCTTCTGGTACTCTGCTAATTGTCTAGTCTTCTGTACTTAGCCAATTTTTGATCTTCTGATAATGTGTGCTGACTCCAAAACTTCATATGACTTTGTTGCCATAATGAAAACACTAAATAGAGTCATATAAACCAATATATTCAACTTTCCAATAGTAGGGGTTTGTCTGGAGTTACTTCAATTATAATAGGAGGTGTGGGCAGAGTAGTGTCTGACCGTAAATGAATGCCATTGATTGCGTAGGCAGGGTACTGGTTCAGATCAATTGAATAGATATTTTTCTGAGGTGATGGAGGCCTATTATTAGGATTTGGATGAGGTTGGGAAAGGAGTTGAGTAGGACTGGGAGGTGTTGTAGTGGCTGTAGGAGGTGGAAGAAGTGCTTATTGTTGTGGTTGTTATGGTAGTTGTAGGAGTCCCTACTGCTGGTTTGGCCATTGCTGACCTCCCCACCACTAAGGGTTTCATTTCCAATTCCCTTGGTTTTGTTGAAAATTCCCTTGGGGTTGTTTCCATTGAGGACTTGTGTATGGTTGCCACTGAGGTTGAGGATTATTCCAAGGAGGGTATTGATTATTCACAAGTTGTTACCATTGATTACTATAAAATGAGCCATTGAAAGTAAGTGGGTCCTGAGGCATACCTTATCTTTGAGACCATGGTCTTTACTATGCAATGAAGAATAATTTCTCATCATCTCCTTTAATTGGCTTGTAATTAGTGGGTAGTTGTGCAGTCTCCATGTTGGAAACCAACTTGCAATGGCAATCTCATTTCTTCTATCTACAATGTGGACATAATTCTGCCAGAATAGCTTTGCCCTCCTCATGCTTCTTTTTCACATGCATTGTGTCCAACTGAGTGGCCATATTATTGATAATGTCATGCTTGAATTTAGACAACAAATTTTTGATTTATGTCCGCGAGGCTCCAGTGCCAATAGTTTTTCCTACTGTGGATCTATATCCTATGCCCTTCTTTGTCATAGCTCTTGAGTAATTGACACATAGGTTTTTGATATCACCTCATGTGGATTGGGTTATATCTCCTCTATCCATAAGATCCAAGGCCTTATTTCATCCTTCATTTATACCCTGTAGAAAGAGAATTTTTTGGGACTCCTCGTTAAGTTGGTGATGAGTATTTTTCTACAGGCTGAACAAGAATCTTGACACATAATCCTCTATACTTTCATCCTCCTTCTAGGTTATCTTGAATATGTCATCCCCTCTCATATCGTTTCCCCTATAGTATTCTTTATACTTTTCCAAGAATGTTACCTTCATTTCTTCCCAATCATGAACAACATCGTGACCTAAGCCAATAAACCATCTTAATGCAGACTCTTTGAGAGTTGTAGGAAACAATTTGAGCCTATGGTCATCCATGGTGTAGTCATAATTACATAAAAGGATGTAAAAATCAAAGATAAAAGTATCTGGTTCTTCGGTCACTAGGCCTTAAAATTTGGGAAGTGCTGAAGAGGGAATATTCTTGAGGTTATAGATATCATGCTGATCAGTAATGGGAAATGGAAAGGTAGGGGGGTTTTCCATCCTAGGAGGACACTGAACGAGGCCTTATAGTTCGTAAATTACTAGAGGTAGTGTATTTTATTCTTGATTGTCTAGGTATTGGATTCTGAGATTGGATAAGGCTTCTGCAAATGGATTAAACTTAAGCTGACCTTCTAGAAGGTGAAAGTTCACTGGATCACCTTCAGAAGAAGATGATGATGATGCTAATCTAGGAAAGTTTACAATTGCATCCATGAATTGACCCTCCTCTTTGTCTTCATCTGATGCAAAGATATCTCCTAAATAGTTGTTGGGGTAGTTGGGTAAGTACCTTCCTAGAGCGTCTCTTCTTCTTCTATGCATACAGGTAAATGAAAGATTGTGGTGGTGGAGTGAAAGAATTTTTGATAGAAAAACCTATTTAAAAAGGATGTACATGCTTGAATTAAAATCTACAAATGGCTGAGAAAAATAACTTGGCTCAACACCATCCCTGGGAATGATGCCAAAAATGATGGGTTCTATTAAGGTATCAAATGCTAGGCAAGTACCATAACTCAGGGATTGGACATCCGACCGAGAAACTATCCTCATTTATAGAAACTCATTTAATTTATCACTCTAGGGATGTAATACTTGAAATGGGTCAAAAATGTATATGCACCAAGGATTCTTACTCATACCATGCTATGGCTGTAGGAAACAAATTTCTTTTGAAAGGAAACTATTCTATAGCTACAGGAAGCAAATTGCTTTGAAAGGAAACTATTCTATAGCTACAAGAAGCAAATTTCTTTGAAAGGAAACTATTCGAAAGATGTAAAGAATGCTAGAAAGGAAATTCATAAGTGAAAGCGCTTGAAGGAACACTACAACTTGAAAATACTAGAAAACATAATCATAATGCTTCAACAATTCTGCCTCTTTGGCTGCAGGAAGTGCTGGACTATCCTGCGACTTTTGGCTGCAATAACTATGTTAACACAAGAATTAAAAAATCGAGATGCAGGAAACTTGAACTATATGAAAATGATCCTATCTAGATAACATAGATTCCTCACCAAGTGGGCTCTGTTGAGTGATTATCCAAACTCAATTAGACTGAACTATAGATTTAAAACGTCATTTGCTATTGATAAAAAATGTATTACAAATTTCAACTGTAAAGCAACAGAATCTAAAACTATAACTTATAATGCCCTCCTTCTCACATAGGAGAAGGACTTTATTTAAAGAAGGAAAACATCTAATTGATATCTATTCACACCATAAAGATAAGAGAAGCTTTTATTATAACCCTATTAAACATGAAAGGAAACTATAAAACTCAAGATTGAATAGATCCATGAAAGAAGAAAGAAATGCTTTTGACAACAAATCCAACTTCCCACTCTTCCCTAGATTTCCTCAAACAATTTATTATGATGCCTGGGTATTTTCTTGTCCACTCCCACCTTGATCATCCCGAATCCATCTGCATTGCACCTAAGGTTTCTTTGTGTGCACCTGTTGTAAGACTGGGTCGAGCGTCCAACACATGAGCATGTTTTACTTGGTCAAGGTAACAATTTCTAATTTAGTGTGCTGCAGTATAGATGTTAGATACATTTATGATAACAAACATCAAGATACACATACATCATTCATGTTAAAACAAATAATTCATTTCAAAGAGACATAACCATAATTCCAAAATATGTAATATAGCATTTTTATCCAAGTGTAGCATATTTAAGTGTTTTTAACCACAAAATAGATTTGGTGGTAGCATGCCACATACTAGAAAATGTAAGTAAAAGTATCTAGAAAAGTATGATGAGAATAGGGAAAAGATCCTAGTAAAATATGTCCTAGGGCTTCTAAATTTTGGCATTAATATGCCTTATCATGCATGTTGTTGTTTATCAATCTAATTGGAAGTCTCCCTTGCATGTCATTTAGGGTTGTCGCAATTGATCCCAAATTGAGTTGTCACATCACTCAACAAATCTTCTTGGCTCCCAGCTCACTATCAAGGCATTCTAACCCTCTAACATTGGAATAAATCACTTCAAACAATCAAACTTACTCACCAAGACTTGGACAAATGTATTTGGACAATTTGAAAAATCCTTTTGACACAATTGGAATGATTTTGACAAAATTGAGACCTTTCTTTCATGGTTAACACAAGAAGTAAACAATACCTTGCTAACAATTCAGAAAGACTTCCAAGATTGCTTAAATTTCTACAAGTAGAGACATCTAGAACAAACCCCCTCTTTGATCAAGACTCACCTAAAATGGATGTACGTAATCAAAAATGGAGTGCTTCCTTTGAGGAATATAGCCACGAACATGACAAAAGGGAAATTCAAGAAGAGAGAAATCATGACCGTCCTTTGTTTGATTTAGAAAGTGATGAGGAGATATCAAAAGAAGAATATAATAAACTCAAACAAAGTAGGAAGTTTCAAAGGACCTTGGAAATATTCATTGGGGAATATAAAGAAAAATACTTCCTTTACTTAGCTTCACTTGGAGTTAAACTTCCTAAAGACTATGATGTTGCAAGATTGAAGGAAGGAGAGGTACAAACACCTATATCCATACTCTCGAAAAAACTATATTAAATGCAAACGGAACTAGTAGCACTCAAGAAAGAGAAGACTAAACCAACAAAGAAATAATCCTTGGAGAACATATGTCTATTTCCTTTTGACAAGAGCATAAACATGGTTCCATTCCCACCTAGCATGTCACAGCCCAATTATGAAAAATACATGGGAGAAACAGATCCACATGACCATGTACGAGAATTTTGTACCCTAAGCATAGAATAAATGCACAAACCGACATACTTGATGAGGCAATTTATAGGAAGTCTAGGTGGAAATTATATGGAATGGTTCTCTAAACTAACACCAAGTGTGTAAAAATTTAAGGAGTTAATTCAAAGATGTGTCCAACATTACTCTTACAACATACAAAAATACATTACCATGATGGACCTTTGTAATAAAAAACAATGAAAAGGTGAATCCTTCACTCACTTTTTACAACAATGGAGGATAATATTTGCAAGGTACTCAAGACCAATACCCAAATCTGAAAAGATGGAAATCTTTGTAAACAACTTAATACCTAAAATGAACTATGCTCTACAAATGCAAGATTCTCCTAGTTTCAAAAAAATGATAAAGAACACCATTCATGTTGAAGAAGTTGTGGTAAAAAAAGGAGAGATCACACTCCAAAGTGACAATAAATCCTCTAACAACTATAACAACAAACCTAAATGGTGGAATAAGGAAAAAAATGTTGTTCATGACAGAGTTCTTAAAGCCTTGAATGCAAATTATAAACAAGTTATGTTTAATCTCACAAACAACCTACAAGAAAGAAAAGAAGCTAAGGTAACAACAACAATACCAAGAGAAAACATAGAACCAACAAGAATAAGCCATGGATGTCTAGACCATAAAGAACATTTACTCCATCGGGAGAACCTCTTAAGATTGTTTTGAAGATTCTCTTGAATAAAAAAATCATCACTGTATCAGAGTCAAAACCATGGGAACCAGAAGTAAAACCAAGGTGGTGGAATGATAATGCCTATTGTGAGTTCCATAAGAATAAAAGACACAAGACTAATGACTTTTTTAAACTCAAACATGTTATGCAAGATCAAAGTGGAAGGACATACATCTAATGAAGATCACACGACATATAATAAACCATTTCCCAAGTATGAAAAGGGAGAAGCCTCTAAATAAAAAAGGAAATGAAGTTAGTTACACCTATTCCCATAATGATAATGTGATCAATATGTTGGACATAAAGAACAAATCAATCAATGTGATCACTATCAAAGGTGTCAAGGAAAAATTGATACATTCAACTGTGGTAACACAAACCAAGTACAAATCATAATTAAAGGGGTTAATTCCTTATCCAAATAGGAAACACCATCTAAACCACCTGTTGTCACAATTCCTAAACAACAACGTCAAGACAAATAGTTCCCATACCATCTGCTAACTATAACTTGGTAGACCAATTGCAAAGAACATTGGATCAAATATCTATATTTGAGTTATTAAAGATCTCTTAAGTGCATAGGGAAGTTCTTGAACAAGCCCTACATTCTAAAAATGTTTCAAAAGACATAGATTTGGATAAGTTCCAAGAAATGGTTAACCACATATCAGCTCCACATTATTTCTCTTTTTCAAAAGAAGATGAAAAATCTTTAACTCATCCCAATAATCAACCTCTTCACATTGAAGTTGTCATTCATAAACACTATGTAAAATGTGTATTGATAGATGGAGGCACATGGTTGAATATATGTACTCTTAATCTGGTCAAAGCATTAGGACTTTCCAAATAAATAATTTATTCAAGGAGAAAGATAACCATCAAGGCTTACAATGAAGAGGAAAGAGCATCCAAAGGGATAATTATTTTACCAATAAGAAGACCTTAGATACATGAAATGCAAGCACTGCTATCTACTTACCAATAATGTATCAAATTGCCACACAATAGGGTGGAATTCACTATAGATTCAAGCTATACTTGTAACAATGTTAAGGAAGATAGTATGGTTCCTCACAATAAGAAATTTCCAAAAGAGTTCCTAGCTAAAACCTCTAAGGATAGGGTGATGAGAAGCTTTGGAAAGATACTAAAACTTGAAGAAACTAGCATTGGGGAACACAAAATAGACATTGACAACATCATTGGCTAACATTCTCATGTCTCCAAGGTCATATGGGAAACCATCCCCCTCTTTCACACTTAAGACATCTAAAGGAAAAGACATTCTTGAACCAACTAGTATGGTTAGAGCCTCTACTTCTCAAGAGGACGAAAAAGAAGATAAAGCACTCTTGGCTTGGCTCTATAAGGGGAAAAAGAGAGAAAATGAAGTAAAACATATTGAGATATCTCCTGTAAAATATGGAAAAGGTTATGAACTTCTTAAACAAATGGGATACAAAGGGAATGGACCTTTAGGAGATAAAGGAAAGGGACTCATTGAGCCTATCCATATGGAATTCAAAGACACTAAAGACAAAATAGGGTTGGGTTTCAATAACAAATCAAAATGCCCTACCTCAAGTGATGGTCACATATTTGATAAAGGAAGTGATGAAGAAGAGGAAGAGACAAAACTTGTACCTTGGACATATGAAAGATTACTGCACATTGGTACTGAGAACTAAGAATACCAAGGAGAATGCTATATACCTACTGTTGGAGAACAACTAGAGCATCATGTTCCTTTTTTTTCACAAACCAACATCCAAGAAGTAGAGGAGGAAGAATAAGACTCTCCAAAAGTTTAGCAAATAGAAGAATCTCATGAAGAAATCCCTCAACAACAAGAAGAAGACATAAAAAGAGAAGATGAATCAAGTAGCTCAAACACTCTTGAGGAATCCTCTCCTCAAAGACAACATAAATATGCACATCCTAATTGGGGGAAATTGGTGAAAGTTTCACATGTCGTAGATCTACCATACTTTGATCCACAAATGGCTAATAGGGTATATCAGATAACTACTTCTAAGTTTCTCAATCAATGTGATGAAAATATCTCAGACTCACATGATTATGAATGGAATCACATGTTTGATGCTACCATGAACATTGAGGTAGATGTAGTCCATAAATTTGCACCCTTATTGGAAAGAGGATAAATTTCTAGCACTACTCATAATACCAATTTTGTCATAGAATTTGATGAGATGGTGATGCCTAGGATAATTGATGAAGGCACTAACATCTTACTAGGACTAGAATAACTTCAAAGGATACAAGATATGAGTTCAATTATGATAAGGGAAGAAGGAGAAAGCTCAAATGATGATTCGCTAGAGCTAGGTCTGCATAATACTAACAATGACCCTAATAATGATGATTCAACTCTTCATGATCTAAACACTATAGAAGCCGACTCAACACAACATATCTTGTCAGTTAATAGTTTTGACGCTGACATGATGCTGTCCTTAAAATCATCTTAATCATTATCCTTGGTAAACCCTAACATTATTGATTGGACAGACTCAGACCCTACTCCTATCATGAACTTTCCCAATGACTATACTTTAGCCTATTATCTAGATGCTTGTGAACCCTTTCCCTCTTCCACTAATGCAAGGAGCATGAATCTAATAGAGAAGGATATCAAGTTTCTTAGTCACAATTTGAAAAGTAAAAAAGAAAAAAAGAACTCATGGTGAAAACCACGTTGTGGTAGTATCAGATTCTAAAATAGTAAAAATAAAAGACGTATCTGATAGTGAAAACTCCTTAGAGGTGCCAAAATATAAGATTATTGATATCCTCCCTGAGCATTTTCAAGAAATATCTTTAGTACTAATAGAACCAACACAACTAGTTAATTTGGGAACAATAGAAGATCCTTAATTTGTCCATCTGGTGCAATCATTATCAGAAGAAGAAAATACACAGTTTACTGAGTTCCTCAAAGAGAAAAAGATCAAATTTTCATGGTCTTATACCGATATGCCTAGACTAGATCCTAAGTTAATAATGCATCACTCATCTATAGCTCCTTGAATTAAACCTATCAAACAAAAAATAAAAAATATGCACCCACATGTGGCATTATTGGTAAAAGTGGAGCTGGAAAAACTCTTAAAGGCTAGATTCATAAGGGTCATCGCTTATGCAAGATGGATTTATAATGTAGTCCCAGTTTCTAAAATAGATAAGTCTATCAGAATTTTCACAGACTTTAGGGAATTAAACAAATCTTTCCCTAAAGATGACTTTTGACTACCAAATATTGATATGATTATAGACCTCATAGCAGGATATGTGATTTATTCACTCATGGATGGATTTTTAGGCTATAACCAAATAAAGATTGCTCCTAAAGACTAGGAAAATATAACATTTACATGAGCATGGGGAAAATTTTGTTGGAACGTCATGTCATTTGGGATAAATAATTCTGGAGCTATGCATCAATGAGATATGATGACGATCTTCCATGACATGATATAAAATAACATGGATGACTATGTGGATGATACATTATCCAAGTGAAAGATAAGAATGAATCACATTGAAGACTTGAGGAAGATACTAGATCAGATGGAACAATTTCAATTAAGACTCAATCCAAAAATATGTGCATTTGGAGTCCAATCAGGGAAGCTCTTAGGGTTTATTGAGTCATCTAAAGGAATTGAGGTGGACCCAGAAAAGGTAAAAGCATTAATGCAAATGCCACCTCCTTGTAACATCAGTCAAATGAGGATGCTCCAAGGAAGACTCCATTCAATCAAAAGATTCATGTATCAACTAGCAGATAGAGTGCAACCTTTCACAAAATTGTTACATAAAGGAGTCACTTTCCAATGGGATCAAAATTGTGAAAATAATTTCAAATAATGAAAGGACTATCTAGATAATCCTCCTATTCTCATGGCGCCTATTCATGGGAAACCATTGCTACTCTATATTTAAGATACGACTACACCGCTTAGAGTATTTCCATCCCAAGAGGATGAAAACAAAAAGTGATACAGAGCTCTCATCTATTTAGGAAACTTTGATGTTGTATGAACTTAGGTGTCTTCTCTACACCTAAATTGGATCAAGAGAGTTCTCTACACCTTCAAAAGATCCTGTAAACAATCATCAAATACACTATCCTCCTAGAGGATACTAAGTCTTCTTCAAGAAAGTGACATATGTTTGATTTTATCACAAAATGGGAACCTATATGTTATAAGGAGATGGAAAAGTTCTAGACAATTAAAAATTCTCTAAAAGAGATGATTTACAACCCTTAAAAGTGTCTAAGAGATCAGACAACAATTCTGGCTTATATGCCTTCCTGGCTTGTAGCCCTATTGAGCGAGTTTTTAGGACTTAGTTTGAAAACTTCCTAAAGGACCTATCAAACATAAATTAGATCTAGATACCATTTACAGAGTTATACCAAACCCAAAGAGCATAGAATCCCAAACACAAAGGAAGGTACCGAATGCTTATTGTTGCAATAGACCTAATTAGGCCTAAAAGAGTTGATTTGTTTTAGAAGTCTTCACCATTCAAACTTCTCAAGAAAGCCACCACTTGGAATGTTTAAAGGTACCCTGATGTAGAGTGGACAACCAGAAACCTCAAAAGGGCTCAAAAGGACAATGTATCCTTCAATACCCCAACTCCAAGGGGAAAAAATTCCCTACACTTATCACAAGTGTACAAAGGACTTGGATCCAGGTTATCACAACCTACTACCCATAGGGAAACCTATTCACTAGGTTCCACCAAGTCTAGAACACCAATTTTGAATGATTGGTTCTCAAGCACTTATCCCAAATTATCAAAAAAACCCCATAAAATGACTCCAAGGACCAGGGGTGACATACACTCATGGATGTGGCCTATTTAGGTCCCTAAAACAAGGATTCCATGATCCTATTCAACATAAGCAACCTTTTCAACATAGTTGCTTTGTAAACCCTCCTATTGGCTTGTAGCCTTTTATCAAAGGATTTTTTCTCTTAAACAAAATTCTTCCACATAACCCTTTTAAAAATTATGGATTAAGATACCCTTTATGGCCTAAGATATTAGACTTAAGCACCAAAACATGAAGGTGAAAGGAAAACAATTTTACACACAAAAGTGATATTTGTAATTAGGCCTAATTAGGTCTGAACTTAAACTACAAGTGATATTTCCTTACATCCAATTACCAAAAAAACACTTGGATCATGTGAGGGCATGGACAAGGGTCTCCTACACTAATTTTAGGGTCTTGATGAATCCCCAAACATAAGTTATCTAGACTATCCTAATTCAATGATTCATGCATACATGGTCATATACACCTAGGGCATCATGGAAAACCCATCTCCATGAAATTTGAACAAACAAACCTACATATTATTAAAGAACATAATCAGCGAATGATTTCCACCAAGGGTCATTAAATTCCCATGGTGGAAACTATAAATATACAAAATTCTTAGTGAAACCCTGATTTAGGGCCTACAAACCAGGCAGTGGGATTGAAAATTCAATAACTTGAAAAGTATATATAATAAATACATGAGACCAAGTGAAAATATAAGAATATTCAGAGGACTAACTTTGTGTTATATAATTCCATACAATTCCTTCCGTACCAACCCATACTAACTAACTGTTCACAGAATTTGCAGAGAAATGGTTGATTTTTATTGATCTCGAATGCCAAAATTACATCATCATCCTACCACCTTCCTATAAGGGATTATGTAGGTATTCCAAATGGCTAAATTACATTTTAAAACCAACTAGCCATTTGGGAATAGTTTTTACAAGTTTTTGACAAAGTTGTCAAAGTTGCTCAGAAGTTGCTTGACAACTATTTGAGCAATTTTGCAATATTTTGCATTTTTTGCATTTTAGGTGACCAAACTTGGTCCAAACCTTTATTTTGTGATCCATAATGGATCAAAACATGAAAAACATGAAAATAACCCATAATTTAGGTTTTGGACATTCATTGACCAACAGTTGACCAAGGGCTTATAAAGTGCCAATCTTGGAACTCGGTCTTACAAAAGAAGTCCAATGAGAAACCTATGATACTAACATGCTCTAAAGGTCACTAGGACCTTGAAGGAAACAATAAGTTCCAAATGAATACTTAGGATAACTAGGGTTCTCCTACACCATACTCCCCATGATATTTTGAACTCAAGTTCCCAGTTGAGGTTAATTGATCAAGAGTGATGCCATATTGCTTGATTTGGTCCTCTGTCATCTAGGTGGCATCTATGTTAGGGAGTCCTTTCCACTTGACCAGGTATTGCATGTACTTTTTATTTCTATTTTTCTTGAGCACCTTGGACTCAAGAATTGTTTCCAACTCCACCAGTTTGCTTTGTGGAAGATTGGTGACATATTTTCCTCCATCCTCTTCACTTTGTGGATCCTGCACATTGATCAAATCCGAAACACATTTATAAGGTGTTAGATCTGAAATATTAAATATATGAGAGATCAATAGGATAGGAGGAAGGGATATTTCATAGCCATTTTCACCCATTTTTTTAGGAGGGTGCATGGCCCAACTTTATTCATGTGTAGCTTTCAATATCTTCCTTTAGGTAGTCTCTCTTTCCTTAGGTATGCCCATACCTTATCTCCAATCTGGAAATGGATCTGTCTTCTTTTCTTATCTGCATGTGTTTTGTATTTCATGGTGGACTTCTGCAAGGTGTCTTTCACTTCTGTGTGAACTTTGGTGATGAGCTTTGCTAGATCTTCCCCTTGTGCACTCACTCTGAAATTTGAAGGTAACTCTACAAAGTCTAGAGGACCCTTAGGATGTAAGCCATAGATAGTTTGGAAAGGTGTCTTGCCTGTAGACTAATTCAAAGAGTCATTAAATGCAAATTCTTCTTGGGGAAGTATCATATCCCAGCTTTGAGTGTACTATTTTGTAAGGCATTGCAAGAGATTTACAAGAGACCTATTTACCACCTCTATTTTCCCATCTATTTTTGGGTGGTATGCTGAACTATAGGTCAGATTGGTACCCAACTTCTTGAAAAGTGTCCTCCAAAAATGATCTTGAAACTTTACATCTCTGTCAGAAACTATTGTTTGGGGTAGGCCATGGATTCTAACAATTTCTTTGAAGAATAGGTGTGCTATGTGTGAAGCATCATTTGTGCTCTTACAAGGAACAAAATGCACCATTTTACTAAATCTATCCGCTATGACAAAAATGCTATCATAACCCTATCTTGTTCTTGGTAAACCCATTACAAAATCCATGGAGATGGACTCCCATGGTCTAGTGGGTATAGGCAAGGGCTGATACAAACCTTGATTAGTGGATACTCCTTTAGCTTGCTGACAAATGGAACATGATTCAACAAACTTCCTAACATCCGTAGCCAATTTTGGCCAAAAATAACTTCTCTTTACCAAATCTGTTATCTTATCTATTCTAAAGTGACCTCCCATGCCACCACAATGTTTTTCTATGATTATGTTTGTTCTCATGGAACACTTAGGGATGCATAACTGAACCTCCTTAAAGAAAAGATTATTCTATATTAAAAATTTATAAAAATCAGTATGATACTTGCCTATCAGATTTTTGCACACTTCAAAAGCTTCTCCAAAATATGGATCTCCTACATATAGGTGTTGGAGTGAGTCAATTCCCACACTCTGAATTTGAACTTCTTCAATTAATCTAACCATTCTTCTTAATGCATCAGCCACCTTGTTGGCTAGTCCCTTTTTATGCTTTATGTCAAATGTGTAAGCCTACAATTGTTCCATCCATTTTACATGTCTAACCCCTAGTTTGTCTCAAGTATTGAAGAAACTCAATGCATGGTTATCAGTAAAGACTATAAATTCTTTTGGGAGAAAATAATGTCTCCATTTTTTAAGTGCTTGAACCATGACATATAACTCTAAATCATAAGTACAGTATTTTTTCTTTGCATCATTTATTTTTTCATAAAAGAATGCCACAACCTTACCTTCTTGGATTAGGACATCACCTATTACCAAATTTCTTGCATCTATCTCCATAAAAAACACTTTGTTGAAATCAGGATGAGTTAAGATTGGATATTGAGATACCCTATTCTTTAGGTATTGGAAAGCATCATTAACCTCTTTATTCCATATAAACTTAATACTCTTAACACCTTTAATAGTGTCCAACATAGGTGCACAAACATGAGTGAAATTATTTATGAATTTCCTATAAAAAGTGGCAAGACCATGAAAACTTCTAACATCATCTTGGTTCTTTGGTGGATGCCAGTTGAAAATTGCCTGAACCTTCTTAGCATTTTGAGAGTGCCTAGTGAGATGAAAAACCCTAGGAACACAAGTTCCTTCTTCATGAAAATTCACTTTTCCAAGTTAATCACTAACTTGTGTTGATGAATTCTTCTCAAAATTTGTTCAATGTGATCAAGATGTTCTTCCCTAATATGACTGAATATTAGAATGTCATCATGATATATGACTACAAATTTGCCAATAAATTCAATAAATATTTCATTCATGAGTCTCATGAATGTGCTTGGGGCATTGCTCAACCTAAATGACATCACCGACCACTCAAAAAGGCCTTCAGTTGTTTTAAAAGCCATTTTCCATTCATCTCATGGATTTATCCTTATTTGGTGGTATCCTAATTTTAAATCAATATTTGTAAAGTAGCATGCATTTCCCAACTGATCAAGCAAATCCTCCATTCTTGGGATAGGGAACTTGTATCTTATAGTGATCTTGTTGATGGCTCTTCTATTTGTACATAATCTCCATTTACCATCTTTTTTTTTGGAAAGAATAGATGACACCTTCTCAACATGCAAAGTTTACCAAACAAGTGAATGAACTGTTAGAGAAAGGCTTAATTCAAAAAAGTCTTAGCCCACGAGGCTTGTGGGCAAGTCACTAGCACTGACATCATTGTATTTATTTAACATTCCTTTGACTTCATTTGGTATTGGATCCCTATCATCAGATCTTATGCTATCCTTGGGCTTAGAGATTAGGACAAAGGCTTCAGTCTCGGGTTCCTTCAACACTTGCAACATTTTCTTTTCACCCAAGGTGATGATAGTAGGTTCTTTCTCTGTTTTAGGATCAGGCAGGGGCTTCATTGTAAAATTTTCCCCATTTTTGGTGATGGACTAGGTGTTCTTCCTACAATTATGTGTGGCATCCACATAATATTTCTAAGGCATTCCTAGAAGGATGTGGGAAGAATCCATTTCCACAACATCACAAAGCACTTTATCTTTGAAGTTTGCAATAGAAAATTCTACCCATGCTTGTTCAGTTACTAAAGTTTACTAACATTTGGTTAGCCAAGAGACATGGTAGGGGAAGCGGTATGGCTTCTTAGGAAGATTTAATTTTAGAACCATTTCAATAGATGCTAAATTTTTATTTGAACCAAAATCTATCATTAGATTACATACCTTTCCATGGCATTTGATCTTTGTCCTGAAGAGGTTATTCCTTTGAGGAGGATCTTGGTTTTGTGGTACTTGAAGGAAGACTTTTCTCATCATCAAACATGCTTCTTCCTCTAGTTCTAGTTCCCTTGGATTGGCATTATCTCCTTGTTTGTCTTCCTGGATGATTTGTGTCCTTCTCTCCCCCTGATTGGTGTTGTTCCTTTTATCAAGGCATCTCCATGCATGGTGTCCTAATTGATTGTAGTAGTAACACCTTAGAGGTACATTACCTCTTCTTGTATTTTTTTCTCCCTCTATTGAAGGGTCTTCTTCCTCTATAGTTTCCTCTAAAGTTTGAATCACCTTGTTCCCTATCTCCTTGGCTTTGGTCAGGGGTCTTGCTACTGCTACCACTGTATTTTCCTCTATTCCAAGAGGTACCTCTTCCTCTAAAATTATTTCCACCATCACTGCTCTTTCCCTTGCCAAAATATTGTTTTCTTTTCCACTTGTCCTCTACCTTGAGTGATATTTGATAAAAAAAATTCACTGATATAGGGGAGTGTAGGATAATTTCTTCCTGAATGGATACCTTAAGACCATTCATGTATCTTGCTAACTTTTCTTCTTCATCCTCTGCTACATTTTTCTTCATGCATATTTTTAAGAACTCCTCGGTGTATGAGCCTACATCCATGTCTTTTTTCTTCAAGTTTTGCTTCCTTATATGGAGTTGCACCCCATAATATTTAGGCACATATGTCTCTTTGATCAATGCTATCATCTTATTCCATGAAGTAATCATACTTCTTCCATTTTTCACCCTCTCTATTTGGATGAATTTCCACCAAGTTAGGGCTGCTTCCTTGAACTTGGATCTTTCCATCTTCACTCTTTTCTTCTCAGGGATGTCCTCACATTCAAAGAAGCTTGCCAAGGCCTCAATCTAGTGCAAGGCCAAATCTACATTCATCTTTTCATTGAAAGTTGGTAAATCCAACTTATCCTCCATGGTTCTTTTCCCCATAGATTTTAAGGCATCTAGGAGGGGTCTCTAGTCTACAGGAATGTTGACATCCTGATTAGGGGTTTCATCTTCCTTTTCACTCCCTTCTTCACCACCAAATGTGTCTTCTTTTCCCCTCTCTATCTTGTTCTCCTATTCTTGAAGTCTCCTAGTCAAGGCTGCATTCGTTGCCCTCTGTTCTCTCACCATCTTTGCTAGTTCAATATTTGTAACCCTTGAAGGGATCTCTTCATCCTTAGGAGCAGACATGGCTCTGATACCCCTTGATGTAGAGTGGACAGCCAAAAGCCTCAAAAGGGCTCAAAAGGACAATGTATCCTTCAATACCCCAACTCCAAGGGAAAAAAGTGCCCTACACTTATCACAAGTGCACAAAGGAATTGGATCTAAGTTATCACAACCTACTACCTATAGGGTGACCTACTCACTAGGTTCCACCAAGTCTAGAACACCAATTTTGAATGGTTGGTTCTCAAGCACTTATCCCAAATTATCAATAATACCCCATAAAATGACTCCAAGGACTAGGGGTGACCTACACTCATGGATGTGGCCTATTTAGGTCCCTAAGACAAGTATTTCATGATCCTATTCAACATAAGAAACCTTTTCAACATAGTTTCTTTGTAAACCCTCCTATTGGCTTGTAGCCTTTTCTCGAAGGATTTTTTCTCATAGGAAAAATACTTCCACATAACCCTTTGAAAAAATTATAGATTTAGATACCCTTTATGGCCTAAGATATTATACTTAAGCACCAAAACATGAAGGTGAAAGGAAAATAGTTTTACACACAAAAGTGCTATTTGTAATTAGGCCTAATTAGGTCTGCACTTACACTAAAAGTGCTCTTTCCTTGCACCCAATTCCCAAACCAACACTTGGATGATGTGAGGGAATGTATAAGTGTCTCCTACATTGATTTTGGGGTCTTGATGAATCCCCAAGCAGAAGTTATGTAGATTGTCCTAATTCAGTGATTGGTGCATACATGGTCATATACACCTAGGGGATCATGGAAAACCAATCTCCCTGCAATTTGACCAACCCAACCTGAATATTATTAAATAAATAATCAAATCATTATTTCCACTAAGGTTCATTAAATTCCCATTGTGGAAACTGGAAATATACAAAATTCTTAGTGAAACCCTGATTTAGGGCCTACAATCCAGGCTGTGGGATTGAAAATTAAATAATTTTCAAAGTATATATGATAAATACATGAGACCAAGAGAAAATATAAGAAGATTCATAGGAATAACTTGGTGTGTCATACTTCCATACAATTCCTTTCGTACCAATCTGTACTAACTAACTATTCACAGAATTTGTAGAGAAATGATTGATTTTTATTGATTTTGAATGCCAAAATTACATCATCATCCTACCACCCTCATATAAGGTCTTATGTAGGCATTAAAAATGGTTAAATTAAATTTTTAAACCAACTATCCATTTGGGAATTGGTTTTACAAGTTTTTGACAAAGTTGTCAAAGTTGCTCAGAAGTTGCTTGACAACTTTTTGAGCAATTTTGTAATATTTTGCATTTTTTCATATTAGGTGTCCAAACTTGGTCCAAACCTTTATTTTGTGATCCCTAATGGATAAAAACATGAAAATAACCCATAATTTAGGTTTTTGACATTCATTGACCAACAGTTGACCAAGGGCTTATAAAGTGCCAATCTTGGAACTAAGTCTTACAAAAGAAGTCCAATGAGAAACCTATGATACTAACCTTTTCTAGAGGTCACTAGGACCTTGAAGGAAACCATAATTTACAAATGAAAAATTAGGTTAACATTTTTTATCCTTCACCATACCCCTTAGAGACCAAAATCCACCATTATATTGAGTTTTTCCACCACCAAAGTGCTACAGTCACTTTGTTCTTCTCTGTAATATTCCAAGCACGTAGAGATGCCTGGACTAGGGATTTCAAGTAAAAATAGTAGATCCATACCCCTTCTCCCAAGCCTCTATAATATTATATTACATTGAACCTACTTGAATTTCATTGAGGGAAATGAAGTAACACGGTGGAAAGGCAAGTTAGGGCATGATCTCTAAAAACTGCCTACCTAGGAAGGGTTTCTGTGCACCCGACATAGATTTTCTTGTATCTTTTGATTATGATATTAAAAAAAATTAAAACCAATTTAATTTATCCCTTAACTCATCCTAGAATTCAATTCATCCACTCATTTTCTTCTTTCAATCTGTACCATTTAGTACACATTTAATTTGAAGACAAAATTTAGGGAAAATAGGGAATTTTATTGATTTCAAATTCAAACTTACATCTTCCTTCTTCCACCCACCTGAAAGTGCTTATTGAAGACCTTTTACAAAGGATCCAACCACTTTTTTAATGTTTTTATCATTGGGAGGAAATTACATTATGCTTAGCAACTTTTTGTAAAAGTTTCTTAACAATATTTTTTGATGTGTGCAACTTTTTGTATTTCTTGCAAAAGTGCACTTTTTCCCTAATAGGACCTAAGTCTAAGATTTTTGAGATAATTATTGACTTGAAATGTAATTAAAAAGACTAATAACATACCTAGACTAACCTAAAAACAAATCATGCCAATTGACCATAGTCAAAGCCCAAGGTTTATAAAGACACCAAGGGTGACTAGGCCTTACAAGTTGGCTTATTAGCAATGTTTGAAAAGTTCTTAAAAACCCTTAGGCATGGAGGCCCTTGGGTGAATCCTTTGAAGACCTTAGAAGGAAATTTATTTTCAAGAGTGGAGGGAGGTGCTCCTGTACCATACTCCCTTGTTTTGAAAACTCAAGTTCCACTTGAGAGCAATTGTTGAAAAGAAGTTCCATGCTTGTTAATACACTCTTCACTCATCCATGTGGTATCAATGTTATGTATCCCCTTACGTTTAACCAAGTAATATTTGTAGGTCTTCTTCCTGGTTTTCTTGACAACTTTGGAGTCAATAATATTTTCCAACTGAAGTGGTTTGCCAGGTGGCAAATCCTTTATCCATTCAGCCTGTGAATCTTCAGTATCATGCAAAGAAGTATTAGATCCTGCATGAAATTTAAAAGGAGTGAGATCACAAATGTTAAAGATAGGAGAAATATAAATTGTTGGGGGTAAATAAATTTCATAATAATTGTCCCCAAATTTATGAAGTATTTGATAGCGACCAATCTTTCTCATATGCAGTTTAGTGTGCCCCCTAGGTAACCTTGCCTTGTTCAAGTATGCCCATATTTGATCTCCATCTTTGAAAGTCACATGTCTCTTCTTCTTATCTTCTTATTCTTTTTACTTTGTAGTATTTTGATTCAATGTATCTATGACTTGATCATGAATCTATTTGATCCATGCATAAAAATCTTCATGTTGTGCACTAACTTTGAAGTCACCTGGAAACTCTCTCAACTCCATGAATCCTCTTGGATGTATTCCATAGTTCACTTAGAATGATGTCTTCCCTGTTGACCTGTTGAGTGAATCATTGAAATAAAATTATGCTTGAGGAAGTATAGAATCCCAAGTTTTTCCATATCATTTTGTTAGACACCTTATAAGTTTTCCTAATGACATGTTTACCACTTCAGCCTTCCCATCTGTTTGTGGATGGTATGCAGAACTAAATGATAAGTTTGTCCCCAACTTTTTCCAAAGGGTTCTCCAAAAATGCCCTTGGAATTTCACATCTCTATCTGAGATAATGGATGATGACAATCCATGAATCCTGACCACCTCCTTAAAGAACAAGTTAGAAATATGAGAAGCATCATTAGAAACTTTACAAGGAACAAAGTGAGAAATTTTACTAAATCTATCAACTATAACAAATATGCTATCAAACCCCTATTTAGTTCTTGGAAGTACTAGGACAAAGTCCATACTCAGACTATCCCATGGCTTTGTCAGAATTGGGAGTGGTTGATAAAGACCTTGATTGGTCCTAGCTCATTTATCCCTTTGGAAAATTGTGCAAGTCTCAACAAAATTTCTGACATCAGTGGGGAGCCTAGGCCAATGATAGTTTCTCCTTATGAGTTCAAGTGTCTTATCAATCCCAAAATGACCCCCTAGTGTGACAAAATGATTCTCTCTATTAATATTTTCTCTCATGAATCATTTAGGAATACAAAGTTGACCCCCTTTGAACAAAATACCATTCTACAATAAATATTTTAAATAAGTAGTGTTATATGCATCTGAAAGAGTATAGAAAACCTTGTAGATATCACCAAAGTATGAATCATCCTTGTACATGTGCTTGAGGGAATCAATTCCCATGCTTTGTACCTACACTTTTCAACCAAAATCACTCTCCTACTAAGAGCGTCTACAACTTTTTTTGAGGTTCCTTTCTTATGCTTTATAGAAAATGTGAATGCTTGGAGTTGTCTAACCCATTTCATGTGCATGCAACTTAACTTGTCTTTAATGTTAATAAAAATTAATGCATGATTATCTGTAAAGACAATAAATTCCTCACGGAGCAAGTAGTGCCTCCATTTCTTTAGGGCTTGAACCATAGCATAAAGTTCTAGGTCATAAGTGCTATACTTTTTCTTGGCCTCATTCAATTTCTCAGAGAAGAAAGTCACTGGTCTTCTATCTTGACTAAGGACTGTACCTATGGCTAGATTGATAGCATTTGTCTCCACTGTGAACAATTTGTTGAAGGTAGGTAGTGCCAAGATAGGATGTTTTTCTACTCTTCCCTTCAAATACTCAAAATATTCATTTGCTTGGGTTGTCCATTGAAATTGTTTTTTCTTACCACCCTTGATGGTATCAAGTAAAGGTGCACAAATATGACTAAATTTTTTTACAAATTTCCTATAAAAGGTAGCCATTCCATGGAAGCTCCTAGTTTCTCCTGGTGTCTTTGGTGTTGTCCAATTGAGGATAGCCTCTACCTTTTCAAGATCCATTTTCAATGTGCCTTTGGAGATGACAAAACCAAGGAATGTCAACTCATGTTGCATGAATGTACACTTTTCTAGGTTGATTGATAGTTTCTTTTCATGAAGTCTTTGGAGGAATTATTCCAAGTGTCTCATATAATCTTCTTTAGTTCTACTAAAGATCAAAATGTTATCCATGTAGACCACTACAAACTTGCCTATGAAATCATGAAGCACTTCATTAATTAGCGTCATGAAAGTGATAGGGGAATTACTAAGACCAAATGGAATTACAATCCATTAATATAATCTCCTAGTGGTTTTAAATGTAGTTTTGCACTCATCTCCAAGTCTTATCCTTATTTGATGATAGCCTGATTTATGGTCTATCTTGGAAAAGTAAAATGCTCCTCCAAGTTGGTCTAATAGATCCTCTATTCTTGGTATAGGGAATCTATATCTAATTTTTATTTTGTTTATTTCCCTAGAGTCAGTGTATAGTGTCCATTTTCCATCCTTTTTAGGGGCCAAAACACTTGGGACTGCACAAGGGATAAGACTCTTTTGTATGATTCCTTTTGTCAATAATTCACTGATTTGTTTAGTGACTTCTACATTCTAACCAGGGTGAGTTTATAAGCAGCCTTGTTGGGGAGGGAAGCCCCTGGAATGAAGTCTATTTGATGAAATATGTCCCTCAATGGTGGGAGTTCATCTAGTGTATCTCCTGCAACTATTCCTATATACTTTTGTAGCAGACTGTCTACTTCCTTAGGTACCTCTTTGTGCACTATCTTCTCTTTTGGTTTAAGGATTAGGGCATATCCTACCTCTGAATCTTGAATATTACTTATCATTTCTTGTTCTCATGCAAGCATGACTAATTGTTCCTTTGGTTTTTCTTGTTGAGGATCAGGAAGAGGGAGGAGATTGTATTTATGATCACCCTGATTGATTTGATACTTGTTTGTGACTCCATCATTTTTCTCTTGAAGATCATATTTCCATGGAAATCCTAACAAAAGGTGACAAACATCCATATCTACAACATCAAAAATGACTCTATCCTTGTTGTCTTTAATGGAAAAATTTACCCATGCATATTCATTTATAAGGGTTTGTTGTCCTTTTGTCAACCAAGAAACATGGGAGGGATTTGGGTGGGGTAGTTTTTCCAATTTTAATTTATCTACCATCTCCCTAGATACAAGATTTTTAGTAGAACCATAATCAATTACTAACTTGTATACCTTTCCATGGCTCTTGTAGATAGTTTTAAAGAGATTTTTTCTTTGACGGGGATCCACTACTATAGTTTCTTGGATCAGGGCCCTCTTCATCATGAGGCATACTGTTAGAATACTTCAGAGATAACTGAGAGGGGGGGTGTGAATCAATTATCTGTAACTTTAAATCTTTATCTTATACTTATTAATCTAGATTGATACAGAGTAAATGCACATATAGATAACACTTTAAACAACACATCAATTTGGTTATGGGGAAACCAAATGGTAAAAACTCCGGTGGGAATTAGTACCCACAAAGAACTATACTGTTTATAGTGATCCCTGTTAAAAGATCTTCCAACCCTGTTAGGAGTTGTACATTACAATGCAGTAGTATAGTGACATGGTTAAGGGTTGGAACCTATTAGGATTCTTTTACAATAACCCTGTTAGGGGTGGAGGACTCAGTGTCCAAGTGATGAAGGTTACAACCTTCTGGTTATTTGATACACACTGTATCAACAAGATGAACTACTATTTGTGACACTGCTTGTCTGATCAGTTCCTTTTATGCACCAATGCTTTAACCTCTTGTAAAGAAATATAACAATATAATCTGTATTTTGAATGCTTCAACATAAACATCTATATTATCAACATATGATAAATATAGCTCTGCTGCATCAACACTCTGCTCTGCTTGTCAATCTCTGGCTTTCGCAACTCTTCTTATCACAAGTGACCTTCTATAAGTACATACACAAAGTATGATATCATGGGACCTATAGGACGACTCTTCTTAACATCCTTATTGGCTCTACTAAGAGCACAAGAATAATTACAACCGCGCAAGTACTAACTAAATAGACGCGTCGCTTCACTAAGTCAGCTTCACCAAATTAATCATAACTTTGCAATCTTCTTGAAATATGTTTGGCATGTTTAGATTAATATCAACAACTCATAACTCATCATAAATATACACACACATATCTTGAAGATAGGTGCAACTCGATCAACATGTTACATACGTTGGCCTTAAACCGTTATTCCTGCTGAACTGTAACAGTCAATAACAGAATTACATATCTTAACTGAATCTTCATATACGGGTCTACATGTATGAACATAGCATAGTAAACATGTCAACAACATGTATCTATCCATGCTGATCTTCATTCCATCATATTGATAAGTACACACAAAAGTACTACTGTGTATTATATGTTGTCATCAATGACAAACATACAATCAATCAATTATTCAAAATCAAATCTCCAACAATCTCCCCCTTTGGCATTGATGGCAACATATGATATAAAAACAACTTCTTTTCATGGTG
>MU223838.1:325247-336801 GCA_018584345.1 Thuja plicata | reverse complement strand
ATCTAATTTCTGACTTTCATTTATTGGCTTCATTCTTTAAAAAATGATGCATTTCATCTAGACCGTAAACATTGCCCAAGCTGGAAAATATCTCCCTATCTACGCTGGATTTGTTAGAATGATGTAACAACCAAATTTTTTGGACAGATTTCCTCCATTATTGGTACCCATTTCAACTGTTCTAATCTCACCACAATAGCCCTTGTCTTGTCAGACAACTTGAGAATAGCCCACGAATACAAACTGCAAAATTAAAAATAATTAAATTTTTGAAAACCTATTCCACTAATGCAACCAACTCCTCTTGAAAAAGTAACATAGACTTAAAGTGCATTTATAATTTTAGTCCAGAGGCTTCTGGATTTTGCTCCATGCATTTATAATTTTATAATTTTAGTCCACAGGCATCCGGATTTTTCTCGATTTACTGGCAAAATGGTCATTTCAACCTATCCGTCTACTTGGACATAACAATTGACCAACATTAATAGAGTTAACCAATGCTGCACAAACAAATATTTCCATTCTATTCAAAAAAATTTGGCACAATGATTGTTCACTGTACGCACCAATGAGAAAATTGGACAAAACATTTTAAAAAACATTGAAATTTCAATAGAAAATGAAAACATTAGAAAAATTAAGTGCACACCAAAAATTCATGTAACTGAGTGGTCCAAAAAAAATACAATAACATTCAATGGATGCTATAGTATCCTGCCTAGCGGCAGGAACTAATAAGTTGTTGGCATCAAATGAGCACATGAAGTGGTTGTGATTCTTTGTATAGCAAACAATTTTTTGCAAGTTGTACTTGTTTTATTTCATTTTTTAGTATTTTTTTAATAATATTTATTTTATTATAAAGAATTTTAAATTGAATAACATTTGAAATGGTAGAAAGAATTTGAAGAAGTCTATTACAATGTAAGTGTAAAAAGGAAAAAACATTTCAAATTACATATATTCCTTTAAAAAAGTGTATTACAATACAAGTCATATTATAAATTTGTATATAGTTTGAAAAGAGTACATAACATTTGAAAGGATGCAAAGTCCTTGAAAAAGTCTCTTAAAATAAAAGTGAATTTACAAAGTTGTACATAAATAATAGAAGATAGTTGTTGTAAGCAATCTCAATGTGGCCACCATACTTTTTTGAATGTGTTGCCATTGCAAGTAATGGAATATAATTTCCATACTTATTGGTTTCATTAACAAGTTGTTGGTCAAAATTTCCTTGTTGTGTCGTTTGTATTAGTCTTCATTTAGTATTGTATAATGATACTTGTTCTCCAACAATCAGAATGTATCCATTGCTATTCAGTGTTATCCTATAAATTTTGTTTGGCAAATAAATATTGATAGGTGACCATATATTTATTTATTTACCTTATCTCTCTTCTTTTTGTAATTTCCATATTTGTTGATATTCGTTGTCAATGATAACTATGCAATTGTCAAATATAGCGAATTCCCAAGATGTAGTAAAACTCTTCCAATGGACTATAACATCGCAATAATTTTCATAAGCCTTTATTTTGGCTTCTTCAAAGGGGAACTATGTTACTGCCACTTACATTTTACTGCAATATACAGGTGATGGAATTATTGTCCAAGTTATTGTTGTGTAATTGAATTCAATAACTTCATTGTTTATTTTTTCGATCAATAATAATAGTATTGATTCAAAAAGGATTTACAAAAAAGGCCACTGGTTAGGCCAAAAAGCTTCATTACAGAGTTTTTGAACCCAAATGTATTGTGATGCTAATACAAAATGTCAAAAGACAACATGAGAGGGGAATTTAACTAGAAGGAAAACCAACAAGTAGTGCGCTAAACAAGGGCGCTCTAGATAATGCACTACTAGGGAAAATGGACTAGTGAAGAGTAGCCTAGCTATTTGATCTAGGTAGCAACATCCTCCTTTGTAAAATTGAGGGATTCTACCTTTTTTTCCTTGGGTCGAGCATGGTTTTCAAAAGCAACTCCAGCACTGCCAGTGGGATGGACACCACCTCTGCGAACAAGCTTAGTTGTAGGTCGGCCTCGTCCTCGTGGCGCAACACTATTATGTTTGGGTTGGATTTATCACTTGAGAATTAGTTTTTTGTCCTCACCAAGTGGTGTCGAAGACTTGATAGGGGTAACCTTGTGACCCTTGTGCAGCATCTTTGTCGCCTCCTCTTTGGCTACAGATTATTTGTGGAGGAAGTCCAACAAAGAAATCCACCCTTTGTGCACCTCAGGAAGGTGCTTCTCTGGTGGGGTGCCAACTGTTAGAGTAATAGTCTCTTGGGTTATTAATTAAATCATTATGATCTAATTACTAACTCACCTATTCACTCTAGTTGCTTAAGCTAACCTTAGGTTTTCCCTTTTAGGGTTTCGTGATTCCTTTTATAAGGATTCACCTCTTTGTTTTTGAATAAGGAGTTTTCACATCTCATTGTATTTTCTTGAAACATATTGTTAATATATTATTTTCTTATGCATATGATGTCTCCTATGGCTTTTTGGCCTCCATAGTTTTCCTGTCTTCTGTACTTTGCTTCTTCCATGTGACAGGTTTGCATGCAGGTGTTCTTGGGAGAATAGGGTTTTTCCTATTTTAACATGGTATCAGAGCCATCTTGCTACTCACTGTTCATGCTTTGTCGAAGTGTATCAGAAGCTGGAGGTTTTCTATTTTTTCAAAAGGTTTTTATGTGGATTTAGGGGGCACCTTTGTTTCTAGTCATTTTGGGCTCAAACGGACATTACCGTTGCGCTCAGAGCACCTAAAAACCCTAGAATCTATATAAAAATTGTCCATTTTGGACAACTCGGCTCTGAGGCAAATTGTTTTTGGTTTTCAGTGTCGTACAGGCATGAAAACCGAGAATTTTTTTTTTTAAAAAACACATTTTTTCAATGTTTTTTTAGCACTTAAAAAATGCGTGCAATTTTTTTAAAATTGCACCGTCGGCGCTCCTCCGCCGCCGGCTATGCCCCCACCTCTGGTAGCGGCTCCCACCAGCTGCGCCTTCCTCCGCGGCCCGCCCACCTGCGGCCTCCGCTCAGCTGCCCACCTGCGGCCTCCGCTCAGCCGCCTCCCAGCCCCCGTCGCCTTCAACCCCCACCACCTCCTGACCCTCGCCGGCCCCACAGATCACCACTCTGGTGCCCATCGCTTCCCGGACCCCGCCGCCACTTTGCTCCGCTCGCTGGCCGTGCCGCCGCTTGGGCCGCCCGGCGGGTGTTTAGCCCCGTGGGCTTATTTATGCCCAACAACCAATCATATGGCAACCAGGGGCCCTGCGGGCTTCTTTATGCCCAGCGGTGGTCATATGGCGACCAGGGGATCGCCTTTTTTAGCCCTAGGGGCTTAAAATTTATTTTTATGGAGTGTTTTTTTACCTTACCTCACTGTTTTCGCTCTATCTGGAGCATACGGGGGTATTTTTTCAACTTCCATATATTATCGGAAAGCTCTTTTCGAGAAATTTTCAATGATGGAGGTTGGGGTTTTGGGTTCTACCATTTTGATAGTATTTTTTGCTATCAAAGTCTGATGTCTATTTTCTACCTTCCGGGAGTCGTATCTGGCTCATCCGGACTCTATTTTTGGCAAACCAAATATCGTCGAAAAGCTAGTTCAATGAGATTTTCAGTTGTAGGGGTATTTTTTCTAGATTCTGCTCCAAGTTCTCTCTCCTTTGAGTTTTGTTCTTTCACACTCTGGCGGATTACTTGGGTTCTACAGGTCCTGGGATCTTTTCTTCTGATCTTCTAGCTCACTCTTCTTTCTGACTTATGAGCATTGTATGCTTCTGTAGCATTCTCTTTTCTATAAACGCACTGAGATAAAGTGCTTGCTTCTACATATCTAGGATTTCGAGCACCTTGTGTGTTTTTTATACTCACACTCAGTTATAAAGTGCCATGGGGGGTTATGATGTTTTTCCATTTTGTACTTATCCACCTTTGTCAAGTAAGCATACCTTCCACAACCTTAGCCCATGCTGTGTGTCGGTGACACTGCCCTTTATCCTGTGCTTGTACTTTTGTTGCACTGTTGGTGTTCCTAATTCTGCTTTCTATAGATGTTTCTAGCATTGCATTTTAGTGTTCCTGTCACCCCTCTCCCTGTTCAGCATTATGGGGGGGTTCTCCTGTTGGTTCTATTACTTCCCAAGTTTGATTGATCAGCTCTTCAGACTTTGTCTTCTCTACCTGGTCATGCACTTTTTCAATGGGGGTTCCAGCAGTTACTTCTGACAGTGTTTACAGCTTCATGCTTCAGAGATGCTTCTTGCTCTTTCTTGTTCATTTCTTTGGGACTTTCCCTAGATTGGAGGCTTGGTTTCCTTCATCTAGTTTATTTCTTATACTTGGGTACCTGATCAGGCCTTGTTGCCGGGACCCTTCTTTCTTGTTTTCTGCAGTAGTCACCTAGGTTTTTTCTTCTCCCTAAGCTTATCTTAAGAGGGGGTGTTAGAGTAATAGTCTCTTGGGTTATTAATTAAATCATTATGATCTAATTACTAACTCACCTATTCACTCTAGTTGCTTAAGCTAACCTTAGGTTTTCCCTTTTAGGGTTTCGTGATTCCTTTTATAAGGATTCACCTCTTTATTTTTTAATAAGGAGTTTTCACATCTCATTGTATTTTCTTGAAACATATTGTTAATATATTGTTTCTTGTGCATATGATGTCTCCTCTGGCTTTTTTGCCTCCACAGTTTTCTTGTCTTCTGTACTTTTCTTCTTCCATGTGACATGTTTGCATGCAGGTGTTCTTGGGAGAATAGGGTTTTTCCTATTTTAACACCAACAACCATATGATGAGGGGTTGGAGCTCCTCATTGCCTCCCCCAATAAGACGCCATGACCCCCCATGTACATGGAGCCCCACACAAAGCTCAACCCGATTGATAATGTTAGCAAAACCCCCAGCCCACTGGGCACTAAACAAGAATGGGCGACCTCCAAAACCTCCTCGCAGGAAGAACTAACCATTAGAGAGATGACCAAAAATAGGGAAGAAATATCTAGGTTTGAACGTGGTCATAGATCATCATTAAGAAATGTGATGCCAAACATCTAGAAAATTACATCCCAAAAGTCCATGGCATCATGTTTGAACATATTGCACATGCGAGTCACCAAAATGTGGCCGCAAAAGATCGGCATCTAACCGAGAGTGCTTAAATAGAAATTTGCCTCCATGGTTGTCATCTGAGAAAGTAGAAAGAGGAATTAAAAAAATTGTAGAATTCTTTTCCCAAAGTGGCCCTTTTAAAAGGTGATGCGTGTCTGGTGAAGGAAACTCCCACACATGACCATTCAATTCTGCCATTATATGGTGATGCTAGTGTCACTTTAGAAAACTTTCTTTAATTAATTTGTACTAAATAGCCGCTAAACCCATACAATCTCTACATGCCAAAATCACATTGATCATTCAATTTCATCAAGAAGCAAAGATCCTCAAATAATTTGTACTTGTCAGTAAGTGATCCATTGGCCCCTAAATTAGACAGTTGATCGACAGTGGAATTGGCCTCACGAAGAACGTGAGCAATTCTAAAATCTTCAAATTCACCCAGCAAGACTCTGATCTTACGTATGTGCTTGTTAAAGTGTCAAGTGTTGAGTTGACTGCGAGCTATTCCATTGACTATGAGTAAGGAATCGCCTTCTAAATGTACTTTGCATACTTCCAAGGTTTTGGCCAGTAAAATGGTGCCAACTACTGCAAGGCATTCCGCTGTGTTGTTGGTACCATCTATCAACCGTTGAGTGCCTAGACCAATAATACTACCATGTTCTTTGCGAGCCACAAAGCCAACCCCTGAAACCCCAAGGTTGTGTCAAGAGGCTCCGTCAAAATTCACTTTGATCTAGCCAAGGTCTGGGGGTTGTCATGTGCTCCTAGGGTCACAACCCAAAGGTTTAACCCTTTTAGGCCCATTAATGGGCCCAATAACTTCATTGTTGTTTGTATAATTTATCATCCAATAAAATCTTTTGTTACTATAAAACCCTCTACCCATAGGATAGTAAGCATTTTTAATAAAAATTATCTCCATGAATCTAAATTTGATTCATAAATGCCAAGATAACATCTACCATTTATGTTTCTATAGTGTTGTCTAAGTAATACTACGACCTGATTGATGGAAGAGTCAAAAATTGTTGCCATGAAATCAATATGTATAGTAGTTGTGATTCCTCTTATATTAGAGAGTTGTGTCTAAGTTTTAGTGTTTGCATTTGAATTATTGTATATGTAGAAATTAGAATCAAAGTGTTTTATCAATTTTGAGCAACATTGGATATTATCTGAAACCACCTTGATACACTTGCAATAGTTAGGAAATTTAACCGAGGGACCCTATAAAAGTTTGTTTCACCTTCTATGATCCATGATTGTATGCTTTTTGAATTAAATGGAAAGAAATGCAATAAGAATACACATGTGCTTGGAGAATGACATGGAACTATGGTTTTTAGGAGCAATGTGAAGAAAGCATGTTGTTTCATCTCTCACAACCCAACTTAATTATTGTAAGAGCTTTTGTAGACAAGTTTCCTATAATCATACACAATAATTGCTTAGGCAAGTCTTTCCATAACTGCTTTCCTCTTTTATTGTCCATGAAATTGACGAGATGTCAACATTTTTTCATATTATTGAAAAATTGAATGCAAGCAATAGTAAACAATCAATTTGCTTATATACTTGAATACAATTTATAACAATTAAAAATTAATATTTTTAAATGTTTTTAGAAATATTACAACAATAGATGAAGTTATCTGCATATATAATTGTACTACTCAAGTTGATATTACTATCACATTTTGTTTGAATATTATAGTTAGAAATACATTGAAATTGATGCCAAATAAAATGTAGAAAGCAATTGTATATTATTTGTCAGTATTAAGTGTATGTAAAGAACCACTATTGCAATCAGTTAATAAAAATGATGACATTAAAAACTTCATAGCATTAACAAGTTAGTAACATTTCAATCAATTAAATAAGCTGATTAACTTTAATAACTTTATAATTTTTGAAAGATTTTAAATTTTGCAATGGATTTTTATACTTTGTAACATTGAGATGTGTCTTGTAAATTATATATGGTAGTAAAGATGAACATACATGTTTAAATTTGAATGGTGCAAAAATATGGAGTATATTGATGAGGTATTATGTTTATATATGTTAAAATATGAAAGCACATTTCAAATAACTGAGAATGCATTACAAGAAAATTAGAATTTGACATTTTCTATAAATACGTAGTCAAAAATTATTTTAAGTATTATATCATATAAGAAATATGAAAATGTTATTGATAATGTCAAGCGGGGTAATTCAAAGGAGGAATTTTGTACATTATTTATTTTCCAATGCTTTTAATATGGCTTCTTCATCTTTCCTACTTTGAATATGTTTACTCTAATATAACATAGTTGTTGCAAGTGTAGTACATAAAATGTAACTAAAAGAACAAGCCTAAGCAACTAAGATTAATCCTACATAATCATACACACCTCAAAGATATGGAAAATATGCATGCAAATGTGAAGAAATGAAATAAGAAGAAAAAGTAAACTATTTCAACACAAAAAATGCAATGTAAACCTCAATATAACAAAGTGTTTGATGATTTTGTAGGTGAGTTTATGTGGTTGCTCACAAAATCTACAACATAACAATGCACAGAGAGATGATTTTTTAGAAATTGGGAGAAAGCTCTCAATTTATAGGCTTTTCAGATAAATGGATGGTTGAAATTTAATGTTGAATGGATGGCTATGATATTTTTGGATCAATAATGAGGATTCCAAGTGGAGGCCAAGTGGATAAAGGTTTGACTATTCAAAGGTCAGTTGTTGCTCACACATGTGTGAGCAACTTTGAAGAGTGGGACAATAAATGCAAAGTGGGGGACAATGCAAGAGTTGAAAGGCTCAAGGTTTCTCACACATGGGTGAGGAACTTTGGAAGAAGAGAGATGGGACAAATGTGTAAGGGTTGAAAGGTTCAAAACATCTCACACATGTGTGAGCAAGGTTCAAGAAAAAGTGGGAGACAAATGTATAAGACTTGAGTGGCTCAAAGTAAGTACACTTGTGGAGGGTAAATTTGAATTTTGAAATTTAAAATGTGCTCACATGTGTGAGACAATTCTAAATTAGAGAAAAATTTATTTGGTGTAGGAATCAAGAAATTAGGCTAATTAATCAAAGATTAACTAGTGGGCAGGATTTACTAAAAAGGTAGGAGATTTAGGCTATAAGTTAGTTTAGTTAATTTAAGATTAATTAAACTCTAGGAAAATGGGATAGGATAGAATTAAATAAATGTAAATTTATTTATTTAAAGATAAGGGATAAGGGATAAAGGTGGATTTAATTAAATAAATATAAATATATTTAACTAAGGGTAGGATAAAGGCTAATTTTAATTAAATAAATATAAATTTATTTAATAAGGGTAAGGTAAAGATAAAGGATTATTAAATAAAAGATAAATATTTATTTAATTGGATAGGATAGAATAAGGGTAATTGTGTTCATATGGATAATTTTTGGTGTCTACATTTTTGTCCCTCTTTGATGTAGCATCACGAAGTGATGTTATTTCAAAAAAGAATAAAACATAGTCTATAGAAAGAGATAAGACTAGAAGCATGATGCCTCATTCATGGTAGGATGAGGAAGGATGATAAGGAGGGAGTGGTATGCCCCATCAAGAGGACAAGAAAGTTTAGAGAGTACTGGTGTGCTCTTGAAATGGATAGGAGTGTGGAAGGAAAGGGAAAATGATAGGGATGATAATGGAAGAATAGAATAAATTCATGTTGCAATTGTATTAGAAAAATAGGTTTGATATTATAATTGAGACTATGCACCAAGGTATGAGGAACCAAGATGACAATGTGTCAAGTACGTGATAAAAAAATTCAAATACAACCATATGCCTTATGACACCATGATATGGAAAACCATGATGCCTTGTGACAATAGGATGCAAAGACCATGATAAATACAAAAAATACTAACACATACAAGCAACAAGAAAGCATGCACAAAAAACTAAAAGCAAACTAAAATTTTTCCCCTAATCAAGTTGAAAATTGATTGATTGATTGATGATGATTGATTGAGGATGACAAAGTTAATGATAAGAACAATGTACATCCAAAGAATTGGGAAAGAAAAAACACATGATGATAATTGGATTATAGATATTTTGTGGATGAATGGATTAGATAGAATGATAATGACAAATGGATTGGATGGGTAACATGGGATTAAAGGATGGAGATCCAAGAACTATGTGTCAAACGAGTTAAATGCCTCACACTAGCAGTAGGAAAATGAAGGATGGGAAGATGGGGGATAAAGGATGCATGAAATGAAAGGATGGTGTGTAAGGTATGTGAGTGGGGGACTAAAGGATGGGGAATAAGTGGAGTAGGATCCAAGGACTATGTTGCAAAGGATGCCCTCATAGGATAATGAAGCATGAAGAGATAGTGGATAAAATAAGTTAGATGGATGAATAGTGTATAAAGGATATGGATGGAGAGGATAAAGGCTTATATTATCCAAAGCATGCATGGATTTTTTTTGTAGTGCCTCTAGATTTTTTGAAGAGAAAAGGTATGAAAGTGGTTTAGGTGGATGGAAAAAGGATATAAGATGAAGGGTATGAATATGATAGGGGATAATGATATGGAGGATATGGATATAAAAGGATAATGGATAATGTATGGAGGAAATGCATGGGATAACCAAGATTAAAGACATGGAAAGGATGATGGAATTATATAGGATTATGGATGGGGATGGAGGAAATGTATAAGACAATGAATATGAGATGGAGGACACAGATAGGATGTCAAGATAAAATATGGATAGAGTTGATGGAATTTATAGGATTATTGATAGTGGATGTATAATGACTATGTAACATGGAGGGAATGGATAGGATAGTCAAGATCAAAGATTGGAAATTGATGATGTACTTAGATAGGATGATGGGTGGTGGACAGGGGATGTGGAGGATATGTATGGTAGAATATTATAGATGGAGCTTGACCCCAAGTGTAGAGTGCAAGGGGATGAGGATAAGTGAATGGATGCATAAGTGGACTTGGAAGAAAATAGATATGTGGTAGGAAGATGGTGGAAGGACTCAAGCATTTAGTTCCATGGATGGTATCCCTTGATTTATTTTTAATTTTATTTTTTTTGTATCAAAGAATTTTGGCTATATGCTCATAGATGTTGGTAGAATGGTTGGACGGGAGATGAAACAGATTGGGGGATGGAGGTGTAGACATCCAAATCTGAAACATAATTAATTAATTTAATTAATTACTTATCTTCTATAGTCTTAGGTAAATTAATTTATTTAACATCGTTATCCTATTTAATTAAATAAATATTGATGTTTTATTTAATTAATGTTCAAATTCATATTCATCTATGGTTACTCTATTAATTAAATAACCTATCTATTTAATTAATTTCCTCATTTTTACTAATCCCCTGGATAAATTAATTAAGTTAATTTATCTAATGTCCAAAATCTATTTAATTAAATAAAACTATATATTTGATTTAATACATTAATCCTCTTAGATAAATTAATTAAGTTAATTTATCTAATGTCCAAAATCTATTTAATTAAATAAACCTGTTGTATGCCTCTTCTTCATGATTCGTGGTTCCCAAGCTTTCCAAAGGCAAGGGTTAGTAGCAAAGGTTTTACAAATGATATAAATCCAATACACAAATACTACTAAAATGAATAACTCAAAGAATAACCAATAAAATGTACAAGCAAAGAAAGGAAAACAAATGAATGCAAACCCCAAAGTGCTTGAAGTTTCTATTGTCTCTCTCTCCTCCTTTCGAAATGTTGTTCTTGATGCTCAGTATTGGGGTGGGCAACGTCTATGAATTGAGAAGTATCGAGAATTTGCTAATTGAAATGAGTGTGTGATCGTAAGATGACTTGAATGCTAGAACCAAACTGACATAGTAATGGCGCACGAGAGCTTGAAAACCTGGATCCTTCAAATGGTTATGAAGGGTTTATTATATAGGAATTGGGAATGAAATGAATGGTTGAGATCAATCCCAGAGATAGGGAGATGAACAGTTGAGATCAAAGGGAACTGGAGAAGCCATCAGTAAACTCCACCTCTTCAATTTGTAAAGAGGAGACAGAGTTTGGTTGACTGAAGAGCTAATTGTGAGTTACCTTTTTGAACTGAAGAGGTGGGTGAAGTTACCCATGTGGACTGGAGAGGTGGATGAAGTTACCCATGTGGACTGATTGGAGTTATCTCTTTGAAGATAAATGAATATTTAATTCATTTATTTAATTAAAGTTTTCAACATGTGAGAATTGAATTATTTTTTATTTAGAATTGCTTTATTGAATGAAATTAAATTAATTTAATTGGAAGAATTTAATTAGTAAGTTTAAATATTTGAATTTAAACTATAGGAAATTGAATTTAATTAATTAAT
>MU223838.1:262253-299013 GCA_018584345.1 Thuja plicata | reverse complement strand
ATCTTTTAAATTGGTTTGAATTTTGTCCATTTGATTTGCATTGATTTAATGTCCATTTGATGATATTTTGAAGCATTTGGCTGAGATTTGTAATTTGACATGTTTGAGGTACACCTGGTCAATTTTACGTGTCTACATGATGTTTGGTGTAGCTTGAGAGCTTGATTTCCCCGGCCATGTGACCTAAGGTGGGGGCATACTAGTAACCACAGGTGCACTCAGTTGTGAGCCTGTCATGTTTTGAGTGGAAGATATGCTGGCCTGGTTTGTGTCATTGATTTGACTGGGTATTGTCTTTGTTAATGTGGATAATACCAATGGTGGGAAGATTTGAGAGACAACATGCAGTATCTAAGGAGGCTGAGTAGTGTTTTGACTTGCGAGAGGGTTTTTAGGCCATATGGTTGATACACTAAATTCAGCAGGGAGCTTGACTCCTTTCTTTATCAGCATGGCTAAGAAGCGTTCGGAATTCCTCTCTACAACAGAGTCAACTACTTGTATGGAATAAGAATCTTGCTCTATATCGTCTAGTTCCTCTTCTATGACATTTTGGAAAAGAGCCACCCCACGGGGTTGCTCAAGGAACAGAGTAGAACTGGTATTTATGAAAGGATCGTTCTCTTGCTCCATTTCCCAAGCAGGGAATCAGTTGATATATGACTCATCAGGTTGTGTTCTAGCCTTAGACCTTGTGTAAGGCCCTCCATGAGGTGTTTGAGACATAGTGTGGTCCAATTTTTGGAACTAAAACAAGTGATATAAAGCAAACAAAGAAGAATATCCTTTCTAAGGAAGTCTGAGTTATGTTTAGGAAAAGGGTAATTCTAGGGAAAAATTTTGATATAGCTTGATCTCAAAGTGGTGATGATGGAAAAAGATAAGATTTTCTAACCTTTGCCTTGGAAAAAGTCACTTTGATAAGGATGATGATGTTTGATATGATGAGATCAAGGTATTTTGAGTCTGAGCTTTTGAACTAACAATGTTTGTTACAATAATCGTGCTTTACAGAGAAGGGATGATCTTTAATGTTTAGAGATTCACACAATGTTCTTCACATTTTCCTAGGATAGACACTAGTTTTAAACACCAAATGAAGAGTTCTTTCAAGGTTTTTAGGTCAAAATAGGAATAAAGTATCTCTGGTCAATTGTAGTATAACTCCACTGATTGCGACAAAGTAAATGGTCGATTGCAGTAGTTTATCACTGATTGCGGTAAAATTCCTTCAATTGCGGAAGAATGCGGGCAATTGCGGTAAAGGGGAAATAGTCTCAAAAAGAATAAAAGATTGGTATCACTTTTTGACAATTTTGATATTTTTGGAACAATGCTTCTAATTTGTAAGACAGTTGACATTGACAACCCTAGACTTTAACACATTTGACTCGTTTTGACAGTTTGGATGTTTTGTTTTGCATTTTCAAAACTGATCAAAGAAACAAGCACAACAAAAACTGTGTTTTGAAGAATGAAGACTGACAATGTGTATGTTCTACAAAATTTTCAAGTTGCAAGGTTGTCACAAGGTCTCAACAATGAACAGTCAGATTTAATCTAGGTCAATGGCTTCAGAATACAATGTTATAGGCCCAATGCTTGAATGTCTATTAGCTCACACAGTAACTATCACACTACTAGGACACGAAGGTCCACGACGTAGGTGCCCGTGTTTTTGCCATTTCTAGGTATTGTTGTTATGGAGTGAAGATCTCTTTCACTACACAAATACTGTGGGACACATATGTTGGGGATCTTGGGAGGGAATTTCGCAACCCCTTGCACTATAATAAGGTACTAGTTCGGAGGTAAAACGGGTTGGCCTCTAATTAATCAAGGTTGTAGTAAGGGTCCGTGGTATCTCTCCAATCGGTTTGTACGTGTGTGACTCACTTAAGAGCCTATTTGATCACGCTGGCTCCTTAAGGATATCCACCAGATCTAGACTATCACCAACACACCTCGCCCGAGCTTGACTAGATAAGACAGAACTCTTATTCGCGCCTTGTTTATATACTGATCATAAGGATTACCGATTTAAGGTCGTTCTCTAAGGAAGAAGCGCATTCCCCAGACAAGCCTTTCTAAAAAGTACAAAGGTTTCTAATCTAACAGGTTGTGCAAGTGCACCCAAAACTCAAGACACAAGGTAAATCGATTAAGCTCCAAAATTTTAAAATGTGAACTAAGCTACACCACCATACAAGCACAAGTGTTCAATTTTAAGCCCAAAAGTAGGTGTTGATTGCTTGTTCAATTTCAATGCACCAAATCGGGAAATTATTTGCCTTGTTCAATTTTAGTCCCCACGTCAATTTTAAGCCCAAATTTGAAATGTGAGATGTAAGATGTGTGACAAACACTATTCTTTTTAAACCCAAATCGACAAGTGAATGAATTTTAAGTTGTATTGTTATCTTACCTCCTCGATTTGTACCTGTCAAAGAAAGTGTTTAGTATCTTCAGAAATGAAATCTTTCAATCCAAAATAGCAAAATATCAAGAAACTCTGGGATTGTTGAGATTGCTGAAATTAATGGTGACTTTATACTTACTTGTGAATCTCTTAATTGAATCAATGTACCTCATGTTTGCTTCGCTTTGATTGTTAGCTATGATTGCAAGAATAGCCCTTTGTTGTGATCAATAGTTGATGGTTCTCCTTCTTTCAGCACTTAATGCTCTAGCACCTGGTATGTGTCTGATTATCCTCTTGGCCATTAGTCATTTTCTCAATCCGAAGAAATCAAGAAAGAACACACAAAAAGAAAACTTTTTCAAAGATATTTCTTTTTTTTAAAAATATTTCTCAGAAATAATAAAATAATAGAGAATAAAGTCCCTCTATAATTTCAAGACCTTTCCAAAAATGTAACTTTTTTGATAAGAAATGTTGATTTATGTCAAAAATTAAATTTTTATGAAATATCATAAAAAAATATAAAAAATCGTAAAAAATTCAAAAAAATATAAATTTTGGACTGTAGCTTTCTTATGTCAAAGGGTACCTACAAAAAAAAATTTAGATCATAATTCCTTAATTTGTGCCCTAGGGATCCATTTTATCATAAAAGACTAGTTTGAAAAGATCTGTTATTTTTGCAAAATAATTTCATAGAAATTAAAATCACAAAGAATAAACCCCCTCTATAATTTCAATACCTTTCCAAAAATGTAACTTTTTTGATAAGAAATGTTGATTTGTGTCCAAAATTAAATTTTTATGAAATATCATAAAAAAATGATAAAAAATCATAAAAAATTCAGAAAAAATCTAAATTTTAGACTATAGCTTTCTTATGTCAAAGGGTACCTGCAAATTTTTTTTAGATCATAATTCCTTAATTTGTGCCCTAGGGATCCACGAATCACGAAGAAGAGGCGTGCATTTTGGTGAACCTGATGTGAACTTACAGCCCACGTGAAATTTTGTCATATCTTTCAAACCGTGTGGAATTATTTTATGATTTTTTTTTTGCAGGTTGACATTGATCTAAGGAGGCCCCAAAAAAAAATTCAGATTTTTCTGAGTTTTTTAAAAAAAATTTTAATAATTTTTCTGTGACATTTCATAAAAATTTATTTCTGGGCACAAATCAGAGTTTCTTATCAAAAAAGTTACATTTTTGGAAAGGTATTGAAATTATAGAGGGTGTCTATTCTCTGTCATTTTAATTTCTGTAAAATTATTTTGCAAAAAATAATAGATCTTTTCAAACTGGTCTTTTATGATAAAATAGGTCCCTAAAATGTACGCCTCTTCTTTGTGATTCGTGGTTCCCAAGCTTTCCAAAGGCAAGGGTTAGTAGCAAAGGTTTTACAAATGATATAAATCCAATACACAAATACTACTAAAATGAATAACTCGAAGCATAACTAATAAAATGTACAAGCAAAAAAAGGAAAACAAATGAATGTAAACCCCAAAGTGCTTGAAGTTTCTATTGTCTCTCTCTACTCCTTCCGAAATGTTATTCTTGATGCTCAGTATTGGGGTGGGCAACATCTATGACTTGAGAAGTGTTGAGAATTTGTTAATTGAAATGAGTGTGTGATCGCAAGATGACTTGAATGCTAGAACCAAACTGACATAGTAATGGTGCATGAGAGCTTGAAATCCTGGATCCTTCAAATGGTTATGAAGGGTTTATTATATAGGAATTGGGGATGAAATGAACAATTGAGATCAATCCTAGAGATAGGGAGATGAACGGTTGAGATCAAAGGAAATTGGAGAAGCCATCCGTAAACTCCACCTCTTCAATTTGTAAAGAGGAGACAAAATTTGGTTGGCTGAAGAGCTAATTGTGAGTTACCTTTTTGAACTGAAGAGGTGGGTGAAGTTACCCATATGGACTGGAGAGATGGGTGGAGTAACCCATGTGATCTTATTGGAGTTATCTCTTTGAAGATAAATGAATATTTAATTCATTTATTTAATTAAAGTTTTCAACATGTGAGATAATTGAATTCTTTTTGATTTAGAATTGCTTTATTGAATGAAATTAAATTAATTTAATTGGAAGAATTTAATTAGTAAGTTTAAATATTTAAATTTAAATTATAGGAAATTAAATTTAATTAATTAATTAATGATAATTAATCAATTAAGGCTAATTAATTAAATAAAATTAATTATTTAATTACTTTTGAGAATTTGATTAGATGATTTGGGAAATGAATTTAGAGAAAAATAGATGATTAAAAAACCATTAATTAATAGATGAAAATTAGTGCTTTTAATGAAAGTCGCAAGCCTGTCCATTTTCAGGTGTCTACACCTGTATATTTAATTAAATATCACATTCCCCTTGGATAAGCTTATTAAGTTGATTTATCTAATATCCAAAATCTATTTAATTAAATAAACCTATATATTTAATTAAATACCCCATTCCCTCTTAATAAATTAATTAAGTTGATTTATCTAATGTCAAAAATCTATTTAATTAAATAAACCTATATATTTAATTAAATACCCCATTCCCCCTTGGATAAATTAATTGAGTTAATTTATCTAATGTCCAAAATCTATTCAATTAAATAAACCTATGTATTTAATTAAATCCTCCACTTTCCTCTATTTTGAATTTAAAAAAATTTAAAATTCAACCCAAAATATTCTCACCCACTTGCATATTCCTACTCATCCCACTTGCACCCATCAATTCCACTTTAATTAAGTAAATATCCTTTTTGGCTTAATTAATCTTAATCCTCTCCTAATCCTCATCCACTTGCATTTTCCTAATAGGGAAGCAAAGTCACACTTCGCTTCTTTCATCCAAATCCTTCTTTATTTTGAATTAAATTAAATTTAAAATTTAAGTCAAAATATCCTCACCCACTTTCCTCCATTTTGAATTAAAATAAATTCAAAATTCAACCCAAAATATCCTCACCCACTTTCCTCCATTTTGAATTAAAATAAATTCAAAGTTCAACCCAAAATATCCTCACCCACTTGCATTTTTTTAAATATCTCACTTGTCGACTAATTAATCCTAATCTATTTTCTAATCCTTTGTACAATCCTAACCTTAAAGATTAAGGAAGTAAAAGTCACACTTTGCTTCCTTCATCCCAATCTTCAACTAAATATCTTAGACATTTGTTACAATGCTAAAAGATTGAAGAAGCACAATCCATGTGCTCTCCCTCAAATGCATCTTGGCCATCCACAAAGTTTCAAATCCTAGCCCTTCATTTGCCCTCCTCTTTGCCTATAAATGGAACTCTCTTCCTTTCACAAGTTATCCATTCTTGAAGTATTGTTATAATGTCATTTTGAAAAGCCAAAATATCAAACCATACCATCATAATGCAGAAATCATCACAAATCATGAGCTTGAGCAACATCTTTGAGCACAAATCCAAAATCTTGGACACATCCAAATATCAAGAATAGCTTATTGGGTGTAGGAGGTTTGCATCCTTTTGGTTTTATGTTTTCTTTATTGTCTAATCATATATGTTTGTTTGATTATATTTTTGAGTGCTTTTATTTATATTTATATTCTTTTAATCATATTTTCTCTCATACATTTTGGCATGTCCGATGGGACCCACTTCACAGGTTCTTTTTCATTATTTTACTTGCAAACTAACCCTCTAAGCTAACATGTTTTTTGTTGTTTGAGTATGTTTTGCAAGCTCTTTTTTTTTTTAGGTTGAAAAAGGCAAGAAGAATATATTCCTTCTATCATCTTTCTATTTTTTGTGTATTATGCTTCCACGAATATCTTTGAAACACAAACTTGGAGACTATATTCCTTCTATCTTTTTTCTACCTTCTCTCTGTTACCCATTTGTGGTAATATGGTTTATATCAGCAGGACCATTTATTTGTAGAAAATACGGTGAGAAGGCAATGTAAATCTACAAGAGTGCACTATTACAGACTATTTTTATTTTTATTTTTGTAGGTCTACGGGTTAGCCACCTAGTTTGGAGAGAATGCACCTAATCTTTTTAATTAAAATCAATTCACACTTCACTTTTGGTGTTTAAAAAAGAACATTGTATGTACTCACATCATTTCACACTTGGTTTTGGGTTCTAAAACAAATAAAGGTTAAAATTGAACTAGACAAACAAAACATTTCCATTTGGGCTCATAAAATTGAACAAGGTAAACAAAAACATTTTAATTTGGGCTTATAAAATTGAATAAAGCAAACAAAACATTTCAATTTGGGCTTATAAAATTGAACAAAGAAAAAAAAACATTTCCATTTGGGGTCATAAAATTGAACAAAGCAAACAATTTTTTTTTCATTTGAGTCTAAAAATTGAACAAAGAAAACTAAACATTTGAGCTTGGTGCTTAAAAAGAGCCCCTTTGCGAGTTTGTTTCAGTTTTCGATTTAGAGAACATTGCCTAAATTGTTTAAAAAAAAGAACCAAGTGCTTGAAGTCTTTGGTGTGCTTGCACAAATTTTGTTAGAGCACAACCTCACATCATACACTATCCTCTCTCACTGGCTCTTGTGGTCGTTGGCGCAAGAAAAAATGGTTGTGACCGCTCGAATTTTGTCTTTCTAGAGGGCATGTCTCCCAAGAAGCCTCTAAGGTCGGGTGAGAGGGAACGACCCAAGCGGTAACGACTAACACCAAGCATTTTCAAACCGTTATATAAAAAATATGGTTGTGATTAAAGTTACAATCAATAGGTGTGAGTTCATTATGCCAGCAAAAATCTCCTTGAGTATCCTTGTGATGCATTAAAATCCCTCACTACAAGACATAAAACACCTTTTTTTGAAAGGACGAGGAGAGCCCCCTTAATTGGAAATATCATTTGAGTATATCTACTTGAACGGATACCCTTACTAAACATCATTTGTTTTAGTTTTCCAAAATCTCATATTTGCTGGCACGGAAGGTTAAAGGCTGACTAAGATGCCCCACACTATTGCGGTTCATAGTAGAAATAATAGTTCCTTGGGAATTGATGACCCTTGGAATTCGAAGATTGGTGTGCCTAGAAGTGAGCGCACAAAGGATAAGCCCGTGCCTCCAAGCTTCTAAGTTATCCGCTTTGAATAAGCGCAACTAGAATTTATTCCAAGTGGAGAGTCAAAAAATAGTACCCATTTCGCCTTAAGTTGTACATGTGCTTTGGTTATGAAATTGTTCTTGCTATTGTATCACATATCATTTTCCAAAACAAATTTAGTTCAGCTTTCTATAAGTCAGCAAACCAAGTTCCCTAGATACGCTCTGAAATTGTGCAGATGTGCATCTTCCTTTGGTAGTATTAAACATACATAGCATAGTCACCATTCATGTTGTTAAGAGGATTTGTTGGTCTATTTAACATATTTGATACCTAATATCCTATAGATATGCTCTATCAAACCCAAGATCCACCATTCTACAGACACATTCTATTAAACTCCAGATCTATCGTTCCATAGATATGCTCTGTAAGCCTTGGATTTTTCATGTTGCGAATGTGTTGTTCTTCAGCCGATTCATAGTTTACATAGATACACCTTTATACCTTGACAAACCTACCTCATCCATATCCTTTCAAACAACACATCCTATCACCATCATCCTTTAATTCATGAACTACCTCCTTTTGCAAATAGAGTCTTGTGACCTTTTCAGGTCTATGTTGGTTCCACATCATCTGCATCCTCCATATTGCATTGCTTAGAAATCCTTCAGCATTATCCGATCCAAAGTCCAAGTTCCTTTTCAAATAGTTCTAATCATTTTCTGTGCTTGACCTCATATCCTTGAGTTGCCACACTTACATCTTTATCCAGAATCACCTCATAGCTTACTTTTAGACAAGTCTTGTCTAGATTTGCTTATCCGTCATCGTCGTTATATCACCTTGATCTAGAGGTTCGATATACTTTGATTATCTTGTAATCTAGGGCCATCAGTCTGTTCTATGACTACTATCCAATCCACTTCAACTAGCACTAGGTGTTTCAACTCACGTCCCAATATCAAGGAATCTTTTATCTTAGCACATTCTCATTATCTTGCATTCAACTATCACCATCACCCAGTCTTATTTGTTCCCTAGAGAATTTTTTGCCCATAACATCCACTGTCTTCCATACCTAATAGGCCATATCTTTCATGCCACAAAAAACTCATTCAAAAAAGAGAAAGGACATGGATCCTTATCTTCCCGCTAGTTCCTTACCTGGCTCATGGCCCGATCCTAACAATGTCATGATCCCCTTTTATCCCCGCAACCAGTTTCAAAATGAGGGGGTCATGTTCAATCAACCTGGAAACCCTACTCCTAGTACTATGGAGGCCTTCCTAAATCAACTAGGTCATGCAACCATGATCAGTGCCATCATAGGCCAAAATCACCACACCATTGTTGCTAATCTTATACATGAAGGCACCCCCATTCTACCAAGCTTATGCAATTAGACCCTACACGTCCTCTACATGTCCCAAATAATATATTCAACTTTGTCATAGAGAAGATTGTTGACCCTAGTCAAAGGTCCACCTAGGTTTCCACATCCATGCCTTTACTACTCCATCCAACAATCACCCAACCCATAGTGGACATTGTAACACAAAATCCCTTTTTAATTGCGGGAGCTCTGTCCCTCAACCTGGCCCAAAATTTTTTGTCACAACCATCCCAACCAGCTACCACTCAAGCCACACAAAAAATGGTCGCACAGGCCTCTACAACACAACCTACAACCACACAACTGACTGCCATCCAACAAGAAGTCATGAAAACGGTGACCACAAAACAAGCTACCATGAAAACATCACTACCACCTATTCCTCCACCACTACAATCATTCCCATAGTTCACTATGGGGATGCCACCCATAGGACCATCAAATCAACCATTAGATCCACCTCATGTGGCTACTACAGTACCATCATCCCTTCTACAAAGTGCTTCCGCTTCCCAATTACCACCATCCATGCAGTCACAACAACCTACATTTGTTTCTCAAGCAACCCCGAGCCCACAACCCACCTTTTCAGCACAAGGCCCTTAAGCTACACAACCAGCCTCATCATCTGCTTGACACCTATCATAAGCACAACTACAAGCTATGGGTGTTCAAACACAATCACACTTCACCAATCCTTCCACTTTCTAACCTACTGTGCAATTTATAGCCCAACCCACTCAACCTCAACAACAAGCCACACTCACTCCTAAATTTGTCAACTACTTGGAAATGCCTTCATCCACCGCCTCTCAAGTTGTGCCACCTCCATGCTAGTCAAATCCTATGTCTTCTCCCATCAACTACCTTGTACCTCCCCCTTGAGTCACCAGTACCCAAGGCACTTACCCTTTTGTTGGTAGCGGTGCGGCATACCCAAACTATGCAAGCCAAAAATAGACCCATCCTGCCTATCCACAATTACAACAACAACAACCACCACCTTTCTACCAATAATAACCCAATCCTCAACAAGCATACCCAGCTCAACAACATTCTCAGCCACCTCCCTATCAAAATCAGGCTCAACCTCCTTCACAACAACCATGGAAATTTTCCTACCCAGCTGCACAGTCTCCTTATCAAACCCCACAACATCCTTCCCAAGCTCCCACCTGTCCCCCATCACTATATTACCCATACCAAGTTTCAACATCCACCGTGACAAGTATCCCCACTCCACAACATGTTAATATTGAGTGGGAAGAAATGAAGAATGCTCTCAAAGAAATACGAGTAGGAACATACACTAAGACCTTCAAGTTTGAAGAAGTTTTTTCATATCCTTTTGATAGATCATTACAACAATCCCCTTTCCCAAGCACTTTGAGACTCCCAAATTTGATAAATACAAAGGGAGTGGTGACCCGATTAGCCACATCAAAGAATTCTACATGGCTTATCAAGAGGTTTCCTACAATGACAACTTCCTTATGCACCTCTTTTCCAAGAGTCTTGGAGGGTCTGCCTTAGAATGGTTTTACAAGATCCCATATGACACAGTCAACATGTTTGCAAAATTGTCTGAGTAATTTGTGTCACAGTATGCACACAACGTGCAACATGAACTATCCCTCCTCGACCTCGGCAATGCAAAATAGAGGGGGGGAGAAAGTTTAGCTGATTACCTCCAAAGGTGGCAAAACCTATCAACACGATTACCATACAAACCTCCTAAAAAACATCTGGCCAAAACATTCATTGATAATCTTCATCCCAAAATGGCCCACTACATGTGTATGAACTATATCCATACCTACAAGGACATTAGAGAGAAAGGGTCGGACATTGAAAAGGGCCTTTTAGATGAGGGCATTATCAGGCATTACAAAGAGAATCATTATGAGAATCCTAGTAATGATCATCCACGCTACTGGAATAAGAACAAGAATGTAGTAGGTGATAGGGCCACTGACATGAAGGATGTGCAAGTTGTTATTGCTGCCCCAAAACCCTCACTACTTGTATGTCAACCGATGGCTAGTCAAACGAATGCTATCTTTGTTCCCCAAGGACAACCCAAACCCCAATTCTAGAACAACCAAAGGTGCACATTCACCCTTTTAGGTGAACCATTAGATGTCATCTTCCATAGAATGGCCAAGGCCAATCTAATTGTTTATTTATAGACTCAACCATTTGATGAGTCTACTCCTAAACCTTCCTAGTATAGGGAGAATGAGTATTGTGATTACCATCGCATCAAAGGGCACACCACTATCAAATGCATGAAGCTCAAGCATTACATTCAAGACCTCATAAATTGTGAGGATATCAAAGTTGAGCCTCCATCACAAGTGTCACCAAATGCAAATCTACAAATATACCAAAATGAGTTCCCTAAATATGATACATGCAAAGGCCCAGCTAGTGCTAATCAAAAGCCACCAATAAAAAAAAATAGAAAACAAGGCGACCACGGTGATGGTAAATACTACACTAATGCTTACATCAATTATGACAACCTTGTTGGATGTGTCACCCAAGTTCGGCCTTTTGTTGGCATGATCAGTGTCAAAGGTTTAGATAACTAGTGCACAATTACTAAAGTATATCCGTTGATGGTGCTTCTACCACACCTTCCTCTACAACATAGTATAACCTTTTGGAACACCTTTGTAATACACCTACACAAATCTCCATCCTAGACCTTCTCCACACATCACCCATCCATCAGGAGATCCTCACAAAAGCCTTACAAGATTCATGTGTTCTATATAACATTGATCCCACACACTTCCAAGCCCTTGTGGGTCACCTATCAATGCCCTGTGGTATATTGTTCAGACCATCTGACATTCCACCTATCTCACAAGACCACAATCTTCCACTACGCATTGTTGTCATGGGAAACTCATTTGTAATTAAGCGAGTCATGATAGATAATGGTTTGACCTTAAATCTATGTACTTTAAAGTTTTTCACACAAGTGGGGTACATTGAGGATGATATAGAAAAACAAGTCATCACCATCAAAGCATATGATAACCTTGAGCTTACTTCTAAAGGTACCATTTCACTGCCCGTTCAAGTGGGCCCAACAGTACAAAATACAATATACCATGTTGTTGATCTTGATCTCCCCTTTAACATCCTCCTTGGCCACCCATGGATCCATGTCATGTAGGTCGTCCCCTCCACATTTCATCAGTGTGATAAGTTCCCCCATGATGGTACTGAAATCACTATCCATGTTGATCCCCAACCTTTCGCATACTATCGTGCATTAGAAGCCTCATTCCCCCATTCGAGCCATTGTCCCGGAATTGACATTGGCACTTTTGTGGCCAGCTCTTCCCATTCTTATCATGATCCTAAAACCATACTTTCCTCCACTCTTTCCAGCATCAAGATCAAAAATAGAGGTTGTGGAGAATACAACTTGTTAGATGCATTTGTGGTAGGGGCATTGCCCCTTGATCCTCATACCTAAGGACGTTCATCCCATCAAGAAAAGATGAAACAAAAGGTTCCCCAACTCAAGAAAATTGGGAACTCAATGTTCCTTTCTAATGGGGCTTAAGTGGAGAGGAAATGCAGGTAGATATAAACAAATGGTTGTACCACGAGGCTCCACATCCTAACACCACACTCCTTGATTACTTCAAGGACAAATATCCCAAACCCCACAAACTTGCTATTGAACAATGGGATTATCAAGGTGGTGGCTTGGGCTAAGAAGAAATAGGAATAAAGGCTCCTCTTGAACCTCCCATCCACCAGAGAAACCAGGGCCTTGGATTTGGCTTAACCTTGAATGGGGGAACCAAGGAGACCGACTCCACCTTTTTAAATGTCCAGGGTGAAATTGTTGAGGTCGAAGAAATTCCTAAAGAGGAAGTTAAGAGATCTTATGACGATATATCTAGTAATGAAACCCTTTTAGGAGACTCCATTCTTCACCAACTCTCCATAAATTTTGTTAACCTTCCACTCATACATCCTAAAATCATAGACTGGGATCAACTAAGCATCGTCCATTTTGATATGTTTCAAAGCAATGATGTGCTTCTAGAATTCATGGGAGTGGCAGAACCAAGACAATATTGGGGCATGACTCTACACATGTCTATAAGTTGGATCCTCATGCATATTTTAGGGAGGAGAGCCTTAGTCACAAAAACAAAAATAAAAAAGAACAACATGAGTCTCCTAGTGAAAACCCCTCTGGGGAACTTCTTGCCTCTAAAATAGTAAAGAAAAAGGATGTATCCTGTGGTGAAAACCTCTTAGAGACACCAAAGGATGAGGACTATCCTCTTCCTCTTCTTCATGATTATTTACTAGAAATGTCATATATTCTCATTGAGGAGACCAATCCTGTCAACCTAGGGATAGAGGAATGTCTGCAAATCACATACATTGCAGCTTCATTGTAAGAAGCCGAGGAACTAGGCTTTGAGTCTCTCCTCAAGGAGTCATCCATCAAATTTGCATGGTATTATGCTCATATGCCTGGGTTAGATCCTAATCTTATAGTCCATTATCTCACAATTGATCCAAAGGCTAAGCCAATTAAGAAGAAACTCTGAAAAATGCACCCAAAGGTGGCATAAAGTAGAGCTTGAAAAATTGTTAGATGCCACATTCATTAGAGCCATTGATTACTCAGAATGGATTTCAAATATGGTACTTGTATCTAAACCTGTAGGTGATATTAGAATACGTACAAAATCTAGGGACCTTAAAAAAACATGTCCTAAGGATGACTTCCCATTACCAAACATAGATATGCTAGTGGACCTTGTAGTCGGACATGAGATGCTATCACTCATCAATGGTTTCTCTAGCTATAATCAGATACGTACTGCAAAAGAGGATCAACAAAAAACAACATTCATAACCCCATGGGTACCTTCTACTATAATGTCATGCCATTTGGTCTAAAGAATGTAGGGGAAACATACCAGAGGGCCATGACTATCATCTTCCATGACATGATTCATAACATCCTTAAAAACTACGTGGATGAAATCCTAGGAAAATCAAGAACAATAATTGATCATCTCAGAATCCTTGAATGCATATTCAATCACCTTCAGAAATATCAACTAAGGCTTAATCCAAAGAAATTTGTCTTCGGTGTTACTTCAGGTAAAGTCTTGGGTTTCATTGTTTCCTGGTGGGGTATAGAGATAGATCCCAAGAAGGTTAAAGCCATAATGTAAATTCCTCCCCCAAGGACTCTCAAATAGCTTCGTAGCCTTCAGGGAAAGTTCCAGTCTATTCATAGGTTTATATCACAGCTTGCCGATAAATGTCAACCCTTCACTCATCTTCTTCGCAAGGAAGCAACCTTTCAATGGGATTCTCACTGTCAAGAGAATTTTGAAAAGATCAAGAAATATTTGGAAAATCCACCAATCCTCATGTCATCCATTCCTGGAAGACCTATCATTCTATACATATCAGCTACTACAACGACACTAGGGGAACTTCTTGCTTAACTAGATGGTGACAAAAAAGAAAGGGCCATCTATTACATCAATCGTACCCTTGTGGGTTATGAACTTAACTATTCCCCCATGGAAAAAGCATGTCTTGCAATGGTTTTTGCCACTCAAAAACTTTGACACTATATGCTAAGTCATACAATCAAGCTCATATCCAAAGTTGACCGACTCAAGTACTTACTTTCTCGCACTACCCTCACAGATCACATGGATAAATGGGTTATGCTCTTGACTAAGTTTGATATCCAATATATGGATTAAAAGGCAATTAAGGGACAAGTCATTGTTGATTAGTTGGTCAAGGCACCTTTAGTAGACACATACCCTCTAACAATGGAATTTCCTTACGAACATCTCTGTATGGTTGAAGAACAACTTCGCTGGAAATTATATTTTGATGGTTCGTACACATCTCATGGATCTGGAGCTGGAATCCTTTTTTCCACCCCTCAAGGTGACTTCATACCCAATGCATTCAAGCTATGATTCCACTGTACCAATAACATCACAAAATACGAGGCTCTTCTTTCTGGTCTTACGACAACAATTCAATGGAACATCACAGAGTAACAGGTGTTCGAACATTCACAACTTGTCATAAAACAAGTCATGGATGAGTTCCAAACAAAAGATGATAAGTTATTACCATATTAGAAAATGGTAGACACAATGAAACAACACTTCTAGGCTTTGCATTTTACACAGGTTCCTAGGTTAGAGAAAAAAGTAGCTGATGCTATGGCCATCATTGGCTCACTTCTTGAAATCCCACAGGATGCTACAGAATATGAGTTCTTAGTCAAGCAGCTCCACACAATCGCTTTGAGATCATTAATTCTGAAATAGTATGTATCTTGGTTGTTCCATAGTCCCATGGTACCATGACATATATTCCCATTTAAAGGATGGTATCAGGTCCCCCATCTCACTCGTACCCAACAAAAAAACATTATTCCTCGTTCCTCTCATTATACCCTTATCGCCAATACCCTATATCATCAAGGCTATCAAAACATACTATCTCGATGTTTATACACTAATGCGGCTACCCTTGCATTACAAGAGGTTCACGTTGGGACTTGTGGTACCCAAATGAGTGGTATGGTTTTAGACAAACAACTTCTCAAATCATGATACTATTGGCCTACTATGGAACATGATGCATGTGAGTTTGTAAAGAAATGTCTACCATTTCAACAACATGCAAATCTTGTCCATGCTCTGACACATGACTTACAATCCATTGTGCCTCCATGGTCTTTCTCATGTTGAGGCTTTGACCTCATTGGTAAGATAACACCCCTCTCTTCTGATAGACACAAATATATCATAACTACTATAGAATACTTCATAAATCGGGTCGAAGCAATTTCGCTCTCTCACTATTGGTGTCCAGATCTCCAAATTCATCCTCTATCATATCCTTTGTCATTTTGGAATTCCCTCAACCATATTCACTGATCATAGTACACCATCCAAAAATCACCATATGGATAATATGTGTGAATGCTTCCATAGACACCAACGCTATTCTAGCCCATATTATCCCCAAGGTAATGGCCAAACTGAGGCAGCCAACAAAACTATTCTAAAAATCCTCAAAAAGGTTGTCAATGATTCCGGTCATGATTGGCACCTCCAAATCCATCCCGCCCTCTGGGCATATCATACTTCTATTTGTACTCCTATTGGCACCACTCTATATTCCCTTGTATATGGTGTTGACATCATCTTACCAATTGAGGTTGAGTTTCCATCTCTGCGTGTTTCACTCAAGAATCTAGTCACTGAGGAATATTACCGCATGGCGCGACTTACATAGATAGATCTATTAGATGAAAAGAGACAAAAGGCCTATGACCATCTGGTTGTATACTAATACATGCTCAAGAGGAGTTATAATAAGAAAACCCATCCTCAACACTTTCAAGTGGGCGATTTGGTCCTCAGGGATAATAAAGAGGTACAACCCCACCATGAGAAACATGGCAAGTTTGAACCAAATTGGCTTGGTCCTTATGTAATTACAATAGACTATGGTTCAGGTGCATATTAGTTGTCAACTCCAGAGGGTGAACCATTGAATGATCCCCTAAATATCATTCATCTGAAATAGTTCTATGCCTATGTCATAAAGTGTACCGCACTTGGTAAAAAGTAAAAAAATATAAAAAAATCATAAAAAGTATAGAGAGAGAGAGGAAAAGAAAAATAAGCGTACATATGGTAAAAATCTGGAAACATTTGCCATGTGTAGAGGGCCTTTCTATTATCTTTCAAGCCCTTGTTTTCACTCGCATTCTCCTTCATTCTCATGCACATCTCCTTTCATCTATACTTGTCTTTCGTCCTATCATATATCCATCCTTACTTATATTCCCTTGGTGTTCCACCATCACATGTACACATTGTGTATTGACCTACTATCCTAATTCCTGAGCACTGTACCTATGTGGTTGTGTATAAACTCCCTTTTCTCCTTTTTTAGTCCTGTACAGTTGTCTTTAATGTGTCCCTGCATAGGCTTCCTTGTATATAGCATCTATAGTATCTGCCTTTTTTAGTTCCATATCGTCAAGATCATGATCATATTCCAGCTGGCACTTCACCAATCATCTTTTGAGTATATATGTCATCTTGATCACCCTCACAATCCTTTTGTCCCAATAGCACCACACACATTTGTCCAGTCACTAGTCTTTGTAGGATGCATCCTTCCTTAATCAGACAACATCAATCCTATCCGTCAGTCACCCTTTGGCAAAAGATATTTGGGGCAATTTTTATGACATTAATTTCTTTTTTTTGATCTTTGTTTATCTTTTTTTTTAGCTCCTTTGTTTACCTCCCCAAAGTCGCCACGATCATTTAATATCATGGTGCACTGTGAATGGTTAAACTTGGGGCAAGATCTTGATCTTCTTTTTTATTTTCCAGTTAGTTGGATATGACCCTTGCATTTTCAACGTGTGATCTCCATGGTCATATGGTGAACTTGGGAAATATCATTTGCTTGTGGGTTCCCCAACATCGTATCCACCCTGTTTCCTTTGGGACTCAGATGTGATGTTGGGGAAATCCTTGCATGTTTGTTGTGTCATTTCTATACATGTGATACAACGTCACCTTGGTTTTTGACACCCTAGTGCATAGTATCATATACTACAACAAATTTGAGTGCTCACTACATCACAACTTCCTTTCAGGGTGCTCCTGCTCAAGCTTTCCTCCTATCGTTAATCATCCACCATCCTTCATTTCTAACTATCCATTCATTTTATCCATCTATCCCTTTTCTATCCCCTTATTAGTGCATTACCATTATCATTTATTCAACATGCATGCCTTCTCTCATAAATTTTGAGAGCACATCCATGGTCTCTTAAACCCGCATGCCCTCTCGAGGGGAGCATTCTTATCCTCATCTCCCACCATTTTTCCTCCTAGTCACTCTTTTAAATGACTAGGGCATCTTTTCTAATCGGATCATCTTCTTCCTAGCTCTATGTCTTAATCTTCTTTGAAATGATGCTACTCCATAACACCATATCAAAGAGGGGCAAAATGTAGACATCCAAATCTGAAACTTAATTAATTCAATTAATTAATTACTCATCTTCTATAGTCTTAGGTAAATTAATTTATTTAATTTATCTAACATCGTTATCCTATGTAATTAAATAAATATTTATGTTTTATTTAATTAATGATCAAATTCATATTCTTCTATGGTTACTTTATTAATTAAATAGCCTATTTATTTAATTAATTTCCCCATTTTTATTAACCCCCATAGATAAATTAATTAAGTTAATTTATCTAATATCTAAAATCTATTTAATTAAATAAACCTATATATTTAATTAAATACCTAATCCCCTTGGATAAATTAATTAAGATAATTTATCTAATGTCCAAAATCTATTTAATTAAGTAAACCTATGTATTTAATTAAATATCCCATTCCCCCTAGATAAATTAATTAAGTTGATTTATCTAATATCCAAAATCTATTTAATTAAATAAACCTATATATTTAATTAAATACCCCATTCCCCGTGATAAATTAATTAAGTTAATTTATCTAATGTCTAAAATATATTTAATTAAATAAACCTATATATTTAATTAAATACTCCTTCCCCCTTGGATAAATTAATTAAGTTAATTTATCTAATATCCAAAATCTATTTAATTAAATAAACCCATGTATTTAATTAAGTCCATCATTTTCCTCTATTTCAAATTTAAAAAAATTTAAAATTCAACCCAAAATATCCTCACCCACTTGCATATTCCTACTCATCCCACTTGCACCCCTTAATTCTACTTTAATTAAGTAAATATCATATTTGGCTTGATAAATCCTTATCCTCTCCTAATCCCCATCCACTTGCATTTTCTTAATAAAGATCTAGGGAAGCAAAGTCACACTTTGCTTCTTTCATCCAAATCCTCATCTATTTTGAACAACTCAAAATATCCTCACCCACTTTCCTCTATTTTGAATTAAAATAAATTCAAAATTCAACTCAAAATATCCTCACCCACTTTTCTCCATTTTAAATTAAAATAAATTAAAAAATTCAACCAAAAATATCCTCAACCACTTGCATTTTTCTAAATATCTCACTTGTCCCCTAATTAATCCTAATCTATTTTCTAATCATTTGCACAATCCTAACCATAAAAATTAGGGAAGCAAAAACCACACTTTGTTTCCTTCATCCCAATCTTCAACTAAATATCTTGGACACTTGTCACAAGACTATGAGATTGAAGAAGCACAATCCATGTGCTCTCCCTCAAATGCATCTTGGCCATCCACATAGTTTCAAATTCTAGCCCTTCATTTGCCCTCCTCTTTGCCTATAAATGGAACCCTCTTCCCTTCACAAATTATTCATTCTTGATGTATTGTTATAATGCCATTTTGAAGAGCCAAAACATCAAATCATATCATCATAATGCATAAATCATCCCAAATCATGAAACTTGAGCACACATCCAAAATCTTGGACACATCCAAATATCAAGGAGAGCTTATTGGGTGTAGGAGGTTTGCATCCTTTTGATTTTATGCTTTCCTTATTGTCCAATTATATATGTTTGTTTGATTATGTGCTTTGAGTGCTTTTATTTTTATTTGCATTCATTTAATCACATTTTCTCTCATACAGGAGGACAAGGATTTATGCATATGATTGGATTAATGGGGTGGAATGGTGGGGGAGGATTGGTGAATAATGAATGTGAGGTTGGAAGAGTTGTGAATAAATGGATGAGGGAGTTGAACAGAACATCATTGGAACACACCTTGAAGGGTGGTGGAGTTGTAGAAGAGAAAATTTTGAAGGAGATGGAGGAAAAAATGTGGATTTTGGGATGTAAGGACCCAAAAAGATTTGGAAGATGGAGGGTTTTTACATGGAGGATTGGAGAAATTATGAGCGAAGAAATCTTTTCGATTAGCAAGTTTGGATGCCAAGTTAGATTTTTCTTTGAGATGCATTGCTTCAATAAGTATCTTGGGAATCCACATGATGTTTAAATTTTTCTTTTTGGGCCTTTGTGGCCTTTTGAATTTTTCTTTATTTTGGATCATATTTTTCTTTTCTTGAACACATCTTTTAGATGGGAGATGTTGATCATGTATGTGTAGAAATAAACATGTGTGGAAAAATCTCAAACATGTCAAGATTAGTGGGTTAGCATTCAAATAAACTAAACATGTATGAAAAACTTGAAAAAAATGACACAATAAGTTTTCGCCACAAGCTTAGATGAGTCAAACAAGTGCACCCAAGATTTGTTGATTTTGTCTTTGATATTTAGTGTGGATATTCTCTCCAAATACAATATATTGATCTCCAAGTAAACTAATGGAAGTTGAAAGGCTCACAAACTAGTATAAGGAACTAGCAACTATACTTTCAATCAAAATGATGAAAATATGAAACTACTATGAAAATGAAGCTATCATACTGACATGAGTCAAGATTAAAATTATCTAACATGTTACAAGATGAGTTTATGAAACATGAAAACTAACAATTATTTCTATATGATCTAAAATGATTTCAACGTGATAACAATGCAATTGATGATGGATTGAAAGCAAACTAGCATAACAAATTTACTACAATGATGATGGATCCAAATGCAAAGGGAGAGGCTCTATTTATAGATTTTAGAGGGAGGACAAGGGGCTTGGATGAGGTGGATCCTATGTGGAGGCCACATAGGATACGCATGGAACAACTACAGGACAAAAGGGGTGATTCATGGGAGATCCATTGGGTAAAGGGATGGTCATGCTAAGGTCAAAGATGCTCACACGTGTGAGCAACCTTGTGATAGTGATGATTCAATTATAAGGATTGGGTAAAGTGTGTGATGTGAAATGGCTTATGTTTCTCACACACATGTGAGCAACTTTAAGGGAAAGGGAAAAGGGAGACAACTTTGTAAGAGTTGTAAGAGGCTAAAAAGAGAAAGAAAGAAATAACTTTGTAAAAGTTGTAAGAGGCCAAAAGGATAAAGTTGCTCACATGTGAGCACCCACTTAAGTTAAACTTTTTATAAATCACATAGATTAGGTTAATTAATCTAGGATTTAGCCAAAAGGTAGGTTTAGGAAGATGGTGACGACTGCAGATTAGGAATCTAGGTTAGGATTTAGGATTTAATTAGATTAAGTCAAGGACTAGGGATTTTAATTAAATAGGGGATTAGGATAGGCTTAGGATTTAGGATTTAATTAGATTAAATCAAGGATTAGGGATTTTAATTAAATAAGATTTAATGAAATAGGGGATTAGGATAGGCTTAGGATTTAATCAAAATATGATTTAATTAAATCATGGATTATGGGGATTTGAAGGAAATGATTATTTAAATATGAGGGGTAAAGGGGTCACATGTATTTAATGTGAATAAAATACATTAAAAGTGGGATATATTTAAATAAAATTTAAATACTTTTAGAGAGAAGAGGATAATGATCTCATTTAATTGAATAAATCTAATCAAATAGGTAGATGCAAAGGATAATATAATTCATTAATTAAAATCAATTATATGGCTAAGGATGTTAACTAAATATGATTTAATTAACTAGAAGGTGATATTAATAAAATAATATTTAATTAATAAGGTTACAAGATGATTTTAGACGTCTACATTTTGCTCCTCTTTGATGTGGTGTCTGAAATAGCATCGCGTCAAATAAAAAATAAGATGCCCCATAGAGAAGCAGAGGTATAGAAGTCATGTCGAAGCAACAACGATGGAAGGATGTGCCCCCTCGAGAAATAACGCAAACAAAAAAGTTTGGAGAATTTTATTGAAATGAACTAAATGCATATGAAATGAATGAATGAAGGATGGTGAAATACAAAACGAAACCTATAACGCAACTAACAAAATGCAAAGGAGATTTTGGAGATTGTATTGTACTTATGTGGAGAGCATACCCTAGCTTTATTTTGCAAGAAGAGGTATGCACCATGTCTTACAAAACACAGATGAAAGGGCTCCTTTGTGTGGACTAGACTCACAAACAAACAAGGGAGATTTAGGAACACGTATGCAAATTATCAATCATGATAGAACCAATGTGGTGAAATGACTAAGGAGATCCTAATACACCCAAGTTCTTGATAGACACTTGGTGGAAGTACAAAATATCATGCCCTAGTGAGTCACACATAATCATAATTGAGTAACTAACATAAATGCACTAAATTACCACAGACAGATCATTCCAAAAACAATAAAATGTAACAATATACCCCTATCAAAATGTACCAAGATATGGAAGATCAAGACAATTATGAGTAGGTTCTATTGAGACATAAGAGATAAAATCAAATAAAAGACCTTATGACCAAGCGATCATTCAGTCCACATGTTCTTGCCATGAATAGGATTGGGTGATTGGAGGATTTGAAAAGCCATCTTAGGAATGATACATCCTAACGGGCCAAGATTGATTGTTTGTATTTTTGGTGGATATTCACTAGAAATAGATGTGAAGAGAACAATAGCTCAAAAATTTGGTCTCGAAACTGGTTTGTGTAACCTTATGCAATCACTGTGTCTGGAAAAAGCTCAGTGTAATGGAATAGAATGAAAGGTGAATTTCATCATAGGATGTACCTCATAATGAATGGGATAAAAAAGGGATACACAATTGGAATAAGTAAATGGACTTGGTAGGATTCCTGCACAAATAGGAAAAGTGGGGGTTTTATTATGAAACAGGAGGGAGGTACAATGAAATGCAATGAAAAGTGTGTAGGATAGTGTAATCGGGTATAATAACACTAAAATCTTAAACACGAAGAGATTTTTAAAGCAATTAGTATTCCCAATATTAAGAAAGAAAGAAAGCATAAATAGAAATCATAAATGATTAATAATATGAAATTATTCTAAGAGCATGAATATGCAAACCATAAAATCCTTCCTTGTTGTTCTTCTTCGTTATGCAATGTGGGCTCTCATAAATGAGTGCTTGATTGTATGCTAGCATACGAATTCAAAGCAATTGTGGTTACCAAAATCAAAGATTTAGCTCTCTATTTATAAGATTCTAGGGGTTTCAACCAAGATTCCATGATTGAAGGACTGATTCACTGTGATTGAGGATTAGAACTCGGAGTGAGTAAGAGTTCAACTTTGCTTGACTGCCAGGATTGGGGGATTGATTGAATTGTTAACAAATAGATTAGAGATGTGACTTGAATAGACTGGTGAGTTAATAAATGGTATGGATGAGTTAACTAATTGCATAGATTAGAAGACTAAATTGATTGGAGACTTGATTGATTGTTGGGGGAGGAATTAACAATGTGGATTGAATAGTTAGGAGAGAAAATTGTGGAGGAATGAATTGTGATTGAGAAGCTAACTCAAAGTGAGTGTGAGTTAGGAATTTAGGAGGATAATTATGATTTAAATAAATTATAAATTATTTATTTGCACATGTGGGGATGTTTTGTAAATAAATAATTACTTATTTGTTTATGAGAGGAATTATTAGTTTAATTAGATAAATATAATTTATTTAATCATGAGAGGGGTATAGTTAGTTTAATTAAATAAATATCCTTTATTTAATCATGAGATATAATTTGATTTAATAATTACATAAATGTAATAATTAGTGAAGGGGAACATTAATTAAATTTGAAAGGCTTTAAGAAGGGTGAAATCATAGAGGGTTAAGAAGGGTGAAATCATGGAGGTCACACAGTTAATTTTTGTAGATGATATTTTGGGTGGTTTAGAGAATATGGTATATTGCATCAGCAACTAGCTGATTGTGTCGTTTCTAGAAATAATGATGCAAACGGAAAAAGAAAAGTTAAAAGACATCCCAAACAGTCAATGGGTTCCGATGTTTGTTTTAAAAAATGAGAAGGTCTTTGACATTCATTGGCCTGAGATGCAAAGAAATGTGGTTTTCCTATTTAAATAGCTACTAAAAAAATAAATGGACAAAGATTGGCTCCTCAAGTACTAGCATGACGAGGTTTTTGATATCCTGAAAGTTTTGGAAAACATAGAAATGGAGAACTTTCGTATAGTGGCTCCGTCAGTGAAGAAATTCTCTAAAAAGATGAAGGATTCGGTAGAAGAAGAAGTGGCCATTATAATAATAATAAAATGTGAAGGTGAATGGAGCTGTGACTTGATCCACAAGAACTAAATAGAATTCACGGTGAGCCATAAGGATTTTTAGTAAATATTAGTAATAGATGATATAAGTTTTTTGTTTGTAGTATTGATAGATGATAGGGTAAGAGATATAGTATCAAATAAGTTTAAGTAAAAAATTTTAGAAGAAAATGGTTATGTACTGTGGAATAGTCGATAAAGTACTCTGTAAAGAAGTAAAAGTTTTTTGATATATATACATTCTATGTAAAATTTGTTACGGATATAGGTAAGGATATGTACTCCTCTTTTCATGATTCGTGGTTCCCAAGATTTCCAAAGGCGAGGGTTAGTAGCAAAGGTTTTACAAATGATATAAATCCAATACACAAATACTACTAAAATGAATAACTTGAAGCATAACCAATAAAATGTACAAGAAAAGAAAGGAAAACAAATTAATGCAAACCCCAAAGTGCTTGAAGTTTCTATTGTCTCTCTCTACTCCTTCTGAAATGTTGTTTTTGATGCTCAGTATTGGTGTGGGAAGCGTCTATGACTTGAGAAGCGTCGAGAATTTTCTAATTAAAATGTGTATATGGTCGCAAGATGGCTTGAATGCTAGAACCAAACTGACATAATAATGGCGCACGAGAGCTTGAAATCTTGGATCCTTCAAATGGTTATGAAGGGTTTATTATATAGGAATTGGGGATGAAATGAAAGGTTGAGATCAATCCCAGAGATAGGGAGATGAACAGTTGAGATCAAAGGGAACTGGAGAAGCCATTAGTAAACTCCACCTCTTCAATTTGTAAAGAGGAGACAAAGTTTGGTTGAGTGAAGAGCTAATTATGAGTTACCTTTTTGAACTGAAGAGGTGGGTGAAGTTACCCATGTGGACTGGAGAGGTGGGTGAAGTTACCCATGTCGACTGGAGAGATGGGTGGAGTAACCCATGTGATCTGATTGGAGTTATCTCTTTGAAGATAAATGAATATTTAATTCATTTATTTAATTAAATTTTTCAACATGTGAGATAATTGAATTATTTTTTATTTAGAATTGCTTTATTGAATGAAATTAAATTAATTTAATTGGAAGAATTTAATTAGTAAGTTTAAATATTTGAATTTAAACTATAGGAAATTGAGTTTAATTAATTAATTAATGGTAATTAATCAATTAAGGTTAATTAATTAAATAAAATTAATTATTTAATTAATTTTGGGAATTTGATTAGATGATTAAGGGAATGAATTTAGAGGAAAATAGATGATTAATTAATGATTAAAAACCATTAATTAATAGATGAAAATTAGTGTTTTTAATGTAAAGTCACAAGCCTGTCCATTTTCGGGTGTCTACAGGATGATATATCTTTTTGTTTATAGATAAATTCTTAAAATCCGGTATGCTATGCCAAGTTAAATGTACAAAATGGAAAATATGGATAATAGTAGAAGTTTGTTTTCTTAATGACACTATAACTGTGTAAAATGGACATTCAGTAGTTATTCATAAGGAATTGGGGTAATATGAAATTTGTTAAGAAATTGAAGCAAGGGAAAGACACCTATAGGATAAGGAACTTAAATGAAGGCTCCTAATGTATAATCAGTTCCCATAATCAACAATTCTTAGAGTTAATATCTATGAAGATAATGATATACAACTAGTAGATAACCAAAAAGATAGAAAGATAGCAAAACAATAGAGTAAAATTAGTGAAGGATGGTGCCCGCAAGTATTTGGTTCTTTGTTGTATAGTAGGAAAGGGGTCAGTCTTTAAAAAAAAATTTGAAATAATTAACGAAGAAGTCATACTGAAATTTTCTGGGTATAAGCATAGAGGTGTATATTTTAACAAACTTTTGATCTTTATTTTGTATATCTAAATAACTATATATATATATATATATATATTCATTGTAAAAATATATAAGGTTATATACATTAATAGTGTTATATACATTTGATGTTTATAAATTTATATAAATTTTTCTATGAATATATAAAAACTTATTTATATAAATATACTTACGAAGATGTATATGTTTGTAATTTATCCCATTATATCCTCTCACTGTTAATCTGCCAACCTGTAGAAGATGAAATGATGTCACTTCCTTTCCATATGGTCACATACTTCTTTAGCCACTCCCCCTATATTTCAGCTCTTAAGGAACATAATTTAGGCAAGTTGTCTTCCTATTCTCAGGAAATATGACCATGCCCATCAAGCTTAGGGGACCTCGAATTCAAACTGCTTTTGACACACCCATATCTGGGTCGAGGATAAAAAGTGTATTACTTTCTTCTCATCATTTAGTTGTCAGGGCAGTTCTTAGAATCCTGGGCAAGGAATGTATCAACAATATGGATAGGCACATAGTTAACTCAGATATTCCTGCTTTATTCATTGCCTCAGCCCTCCAAGTAGGTACAAACAAACTACCTTTGGGGATACTCTGTAGAAGACTGTTAAAAAATACTTACTTGGGAGACTTGGATGAAGTTTTGGCCAACATTAGGGAGGATCTTACAATACCCAAACCATGTTTTTATGATCTATCTTTGGTGGGTGGTAGACTAGTCCCAACCTTTCTAGTTTTTCAAGTAGATGACCTAGAGCTCCTTATCTCTTGGGCTCCTACCAAGAGAAGAAATCTAAACTTTCTTTTTTGTTTCTTCCCGTTAAACTCCCGGATGGAGTGGACTGGATTGATTCTTTCATTTTGGAAGACCAAGTAGGGGTACGGGAATGTGATTCTGAACTTAGCACCAATATAGATATATCATATCCGAGGAGAAATTTTAATGTAGAAATTGATTCCCTCTCTATGAATGAAGAATAAAAGATGGGTAAGGAACTGTAAATATTATTTTTAAATAAACAACTATTGGATTTTCTCTGATTGTACTAATTTTAAGGATTAAATATCTTTTCTCAGGATCATTGATTATTGGATTGCTAGCAGTACTGGATGTTTCTTTAGCTCTAATGGTATGTCTTTTAGGAATTTGGTGGGGTATATTAAGTTTTTTCTTATGATTCTGAGAGACAAAATCTATTTAATAGTAACCATTATGGTACTCCCTCTCTAATTCAAAAGAAAGTTTGGCCCTTTTTCCGCAATCGGGTAGAGCTTTTGTCTTGCCTCCATTTTTCCAGTTACGCAGTGATCTCCATCCATTTGCAGTTCAGTAACTATGTAATCTATGTAGGGTTTTTTGCATTAGCCTACTTATTAACACTCATCTATATATATATATACTTATATTTATAGAGATATACTTTTATATTCTATTAGTTTGACTCAGGCATATACAACTGCATATATATGACTAGTCACACACACACACACAGATATATATATATATATATATATATATATATATATATATATATATATATATTCAGGGAAAGTATCAGATATTTAGTATAGACATCTTGAAGCCTTGAATCAATGCTTTTTAAGGTAATGGATTGTTTTCCTATGGTCTCCCAATTATCAACAGTCTCTGGTTGAGGTTTTTTTAGTAGTTACGCACTCAGAGTAGATAGTAGCTTATAAGGGTTAGGGTAAGCTGTAGTGATCTGAAGAATGTGTATTTAGAGTTATTGCATCGAACCAAAATAGGTGCCACAAGAACTCCAAAGAATTTGGATGGCCTTTTTTTCTTTTTTTGCTTTGTTCTACCTCGGACTGAGTTCCCAAGTATTGGGAGTTTCCTTTTACCCTTTATATGTTTAAGGGACTCTCAAGTCCTAGCTTGGACCTAAATCTAGTTATTAAGTCTGTATCTTAGAATTTTGGGATAAGGATGATCATTTTGGCAGACTTATCAGCCTTGTTTTTGACAAGTTTACTCTGAGAAGCTTACTGAGTCAGTATGGTGTTAGGCTTGTTATTAAGGGGATATATCAAGCGCATGGAAATAATCTCCCGATGGTATACTGACACACACACACACACACATGTAGATAGATATATATCTATATATTTATATATTAATATGCTATCAATAAAACATTAGAAATTTATTATATATATAATTAAGCAAGTACGTAAAAAGAAACAAGATGTTTCATATTATTCTCATATTAGAGAAATAAAGAAACTTATAAAAGGTATGTTACTACAATTTTAAAATGTGGAATACATCCTCTGGTATTTAACCTCAAAGACATATTTTTGGAATTTATTCTGTTTTCATTTGTTTAAAGTTTTTTAAATCTATGTAATGATAGAAATATATTCTAGACTAATAAATACATAGAAAAACATATATAGTTCAAAAGATGAAGATTAGTCGAAGCTAACCTTAAGATAGTATTGCTTTAAATGATCGATATAAATATAAAGGAATATATAATGAAATGTTTGTACTGACATCTTACTTACTTTGAACAGAGGCAAAAGTATTAAAGAGCCATGAGATTCAATTTCAGACTCTAATCATTCATCTATTTTCAAGTTATCTATTTTCTAGTAACGCTTAGTCAAACTAATTTTATGAAGAATAGCATTTTATTTTAATCCTAACAATCACACTCTAAAATGGATGTGATGCTCTAAATAAGTAGGCTCTAAAACTTGAATCAAGTAATACTAGACTGTAAATATCTCATATATTAAGGGAGTTTCAAAATAACGATTATCAAAAAGCATTAGACATGTTTCCTCTAGTGTTTGTGTGTGCAGGAAAAGGTAATGGACACCAAAGACATGATTTGGAATTAAAGAATCAAGGACAAAGTTCAAACTTCTAAAGTCCAACCTTAGGGTTTCAACAAGTTTGTTTAATTGTTGTCCTGGGTATCTAATAACAAAATTAGAATCTCAAAGAAAATGTATTATATCTTGTAACTTTATGAAGGAATGCCTTTGTTTTGATCTGTAAATGAGGGAATGCCCTCATAATAATTGTAATTCGTAATCTGGACCTAGGGTCCCGGGCAAGAATGGAGGTTTTCTTCTCCATTCTTTCCTACCAGTGCCTGCAGAGAATGGAGTCTTTTGTAAAACTTAGAAAATTTTAAAATTTTAATATAATCTATGGGCCTTGGCCTTTTATGGATAAAAATAAAATAAAATAATAAGGAGATAGGGAATAATTAAATAATGTTTAATTAATTAATTATTTTGTAGATGAATAGGTGATGAAATATTGATTAGATGTTAAATAATTAAATAAATAAATTAAAACTACTTAATTACGAAATTAAAGGGAAATGATGATTTTGATCTTAGAATATGGTAGAAAGACACAATTTATTGAATAATAAGGATTATTAAATAAATTAAAGAGGAATATTGGTAATGTCATTGCATTAGAGCAATAGGCCATTTTTAGGAGTCTACATTTTGCCCCTCTTTGATACAATGCATTTTAGGCGTTGTTTTAAAGAATAATTTTATAAAAATAATGCCCCAGTATTGCCCCAGTGAGAAAAATGAGACAACAAGGTAAATGATGCCCCCTTGAGAGATTATTTATGCAAGAAAGGCATGACTAATCTCTTGAAAGAAGATGATGAATGTTAGATGAAATGATGTAAGAAAAGATTAATTAGCAAGAAGTAAAGAATGTTGGTAGGTCATGATGACTATTCGATCATCATTGGTCATAGTGATTGTTGATAAGAATCATATATTCTTTCAGGAAAGACCCATCCTTTATAAGACTAGTGACAATGTCTAGTTTTAGGGAAGACATGCCATGTATAAGACTGGCCAATAGAATGTTAGAATTGATTGACTGAAATTTAAGAGGGGAGAGAATGAGGATGAATCCTTGATTGAAACCCTTATATTATAGAAAACAAAGAGATTCCAATTTTAATAACCACTTTGAATTCCAACTGAATTGAGAAATATCTTTCATCATTGAGCCACATTTATTATATAAAATTGAATACCATCATACCTAGATATTAAAGATATAGGAACAACTATCCTTTTGCATTCTAACAAGCACTTTAAATAGACAAGGAATTTGGGCTGATAAATCTAGATCGGGTGTTAAGAGTTGAGGCATGTGCGGCATATCACAACCAATTTATATATTGCAATCCCTGCAATTAGATATTGTATGTGGTTGTGAGGGATCTTACCACAAACACAGAAAATGCTCTTTTAAGATTTCTCAGCCAACATCCCATAGACAACAAACAAGAAAAGATACGTCATGAACCATCATGACATCTCTAATCACTTAGGTGAAATCATGGAGATGCATAGGAACATAACTTGGGAAAATCAAGACGTAATAAGACTAACTAGACTCAACAAGTAAGAAACCATACTTATTTTGTGTTTGTATTTTTTTAGTTTTTTGGAAATTGATTTGTTGACATTTTTCTTATGATATCAGATGAAGTATAGGGTACCCCGTATAAGACTGCTCCATCTAGTTTTGAGTGTTCCCTTCCTTGTCTAAAATAACATGATTGTCTTGATAAAAGACTATGCTATGAGACTCCATTGATAGATAAGACAGTGTGATCAATCTGACCGAAGACCTCCTGATGAGTTTGACTATTTTTGAATTGGTTTTGTTGAAGCTCAGATATGTTGAATGATGTTGTTTAATGCTTGTTTTGAAATGCAAAGGAACTGATTTGATATCCTAGAGATATTTATTGCAGATTTTTTTGGCTGTCCGAAGACAACTTTTTTAAGGAATTATTATAAACGTTTTTGGTCCACCATAGGGTTCGTATGTTTGGAGTCAAGGTATGTGCGGCGTATCACACAAGTGAAGGCCCTTATCACAGACACCCCTTACATGGTTTCCCTAAATGAATATTTTTGATTTTTTTTATTATTTTTGAACTTTTTAAAAGATTTTCTGCTTTTTAGATATTTTGTCTGGACATTTTTAAATTTTTATGTATTTTTCAAATTTTTTTACAAATTTTTAAGGATTTTGTTAGTGCTTAATGGATCATGACATTGGGTGCCCCTAGTTTGGACAAAGTGGGTATTTTATTATGAAATGCCCATGGTAGAATGACTTTGTGCTGAATATGAGGTGTTTAGGATAAGGACTATTAAGAAATATCAAGCCATGATGATTTTTATTGCAGAACATGGATGAAATGATAAGTGGTACCAGGTTGGAGTCATGATAAATGGTAGAGAAACAATCTCTACACATGGCGCTGGATTGCCTAGTTTTCACCATGGTACTTTCCCAAGGTGCCACCAAAGTGGTTTTCACCATAGGATGAATTTATTTATCTTGTATTTCTATTTTTGTGTTACCAAAGATGCCTAATTGCCAGGTTTTCACCAAGGTAGCCATTTTTTGCTTTTCTAATTATTTTTTGATTTTTTGTATTTTTGAAATGGGTGTACTCTAACAATTATGAATGGTACTTGTGCAGATGCAAGCTATTGATGGGATCTAATAGGGTCTCACCCTCTAATGTGGATATCTGATATGCTCCAAACCCATAGACTGGTTTAATGATTTAAGGACCCAACTAGTTTGGTTCAAACTTTCATGGATTTTCTCTTTCTATCTAATTTTTTTGATTTTCCATTAGGATTAGATCACCAAATTCAAAATATCTAGGGATGACCTTTTTTTTAGCATCTTTTGAGCCATTATTGATATGCTTGCAAATGTGTCAGTGCCTTTTGTCTCTTTTCATCAAACAACTCTAGCTCTTGTAGTAAATATACTCTATATTACTCATCTAAAATGTTGTGCTTGAGGGATACACGCAATGATGGGAGCTCAACCTCTATTGAAAAGATGGCTTTGATATTGTATACTAGTGAATATTGAGTGGCACTTGTGGGAGTGCAAAAACTAGTGCGGTATGCCCATAAGGCAGGGTTAAGTTGGAGATGCCAATCTCGACCAGCTTCATTGACTATCTTTTTTAGAATTTTAATAATGGTTTTGTTCGTAGCCTCAGTCTGACCATTTCCTTGGGGAAAGTAGAGTGAAGAATATCTATGGTGGATATAGAATTTTCTGCAAAGCTTATCTACTTGCTTATTTTTAAGGGGGCATGATCTGTAATGATGGTTTGTGAAACACCATACCAACTTATGATATAGTTCAGAAGGAACTTGGAAATCTATTTTCCAGTGGTGTAGGTCATTGGGATTGCTTCAACCCACTTTGTGAAGTACTCGGTGGTTTTTATTATGTACTTATGACCATTAGAGGATAAGGGATGAATCTTTCCAACTAGGTCAAAACCCCATTGTGAAAAGGGTCATGGTGATGTGAGTTGTTGCAGCTCTTGAGAAGGTGCATGGATGCGGTTTCCATGTATCTAACACTTTCTACATTTTTGTAAATATAGGCAAGAATCTATTTGCATTGTAGGCCAATAATACCCAATTCTTAAAAGCTTCTTAGCTAAGGTTAAGCCACTAAAATGAGCACCGCAAATGCCCTCATGTACTAATATCATCATTTGTGATTCTTCTGAGTTGATACATATGAGGATTATTCCATCTAGACTATGATGGTAAAGGGTATTAGCTATGATAGTGTATCAAGAGGCTTTCCTTATCAAGGACTTATTTTGGTTCCAGGACAAGTTAATGAGGATTGTTTGGCTAGTTAGATAGGTGTATATATCTTGGTATTAGGGAGAATTAGGACCAACAACTTCGCACAAAAACTCAGACTTGGGCACTTCAAAGGAAGGGACTGTGAGACATTCAACCATGAATTCATAATGTGTCACATCTGGTGGCATGTCGAGCAAAGATCCTATAGTAGCCATAGCATCTGCTTCTTTTTTATTTATCCTTGGTAACTGCTCAAATGATATCATTTCAAAGTGTTGCTTTATGTCTTCCACCAAGGATTTATAAGGAATATGTTTGGCATCCTTTGTGTCGTAGGTTTCATTAACTTGGTTGATAATCAGTTGAGAGTCTCCAAATACTTGTAACTATTGGATCTTCCATTGGACAGTTGTCTTAAGCCCTATGATCAGTGCTTAATATTTGACAATATTGTTGGTGCAATCAAAGCTCAACTTGTATGATATCGGAATGGATTCTCCCCTAGGAGTGATAAATACTATGCCAACACCTGATCCCTTTTGTGTATAAGAGACATTAAAGTATAGTTTCCACTATTTCTGCTCCTTTAGAGAAAATATGCTCTCATCTGGAAAATCTATCAACATTCGATGACTAGAAGGTAAGGGCACATCTTCCAACTAGTCATCAATTTCTTGACCCTTTATTGCTTTTCTATCCATGTAATCAATGTCAAAATCACTGAGTATCATGACCCATTTGGTGAGGTGCCCTGATAATGTAGCTTTACTCAATAGATATTTCAATGGATCAATATTTTCTATTAGGATCATTTTGTGACTTAACATCTAATGTTTGAGTTTTTGGGAAGCAAAAAATACAACCAAGCATGCTTGTTCAATTTTAGTGTAGTTTAGTTCATATGCCACAAGTGTACAAATGATATAGTAGATGGTTCTTTCCTTTCCTTTTGCATCATTTTGCGCCAATAATGCCCCAAATGAGTGCTCTGTAGCTGATATATATAACAATAAGGGTTGATCTAGAATAGGTGCTACTAAGACTAGTGCTAAGAGTAGATAGTCCTTCAATACTTGAAATGTTGCTTGGCAATTTTTGGTCCATGCAAATTTGACATCTTTGTGTAACAAGTATTGGAATGGATGACATTTGTTAGCTAGTTGTGAGATGAATCACCTTACTTATTGTAGTCGACCCTATAGACTCCTTAGGTTCATTAGTATTGTTGGTGGAGGCATATTAATGATGGATTGAAATTTTTTAGGATCAATCTTTATTCCTTTATGGGAAACAATGAATCCTAACAGCTTTCCTGATGTGACACCAAATACACAGCTCTTTCGATTTATCCTTATAACACCCCAAAATTGGCATCGTGCAACTCTAACCAATTTTGTTGCATTTGTCGCTCTTCTAAATCATCAAAGTCCTATTGTACTAGGCAATTCTGAGTTTTCACTGAATCTACTCGACCTGAGTGTCAAATGCAGAAAATCCTAAATCTGTATTAATCATACATCATATTTAATTCCTAAATATCTATTTGGCTAAACAAACCCTATGATCGAATTAATTTAATTAATAAAGTCCTAGTACTTTAATTAAATTAAATTCACCCTCTTTAGCTGAGACACATGAAAAAGGAATTAAATAATATTTAATTATTAAATAAATATCCTCATTTCAATAATTGAATTTAATTATTTAGTTAATTGAGAAAAAACAATTATGAGGTCATATTTATTTAATTAATTAGATATTCTATCAAAAATCTTATTTCTATTCAGAAATGGAAACTTTGAATTTATTTTGCTTTAAAGAGAAATAAAATAATTAAATTCAAATAAAGCAATATTAAATCAAAGAGATAAAACAGTTAAAACAGGAAGAAAACAATTTATTGAATTCTTTTCAATAAAGCTTTCTATTTTAATTGGCTTTTCTATTTGTTTTATTTCAAAACAGGAAAGTTTCTATTCTGATTCTCTCAGAGTCTATAAAAGAACTCTCATTCTTCATTCAAAGCCCCTGAATTATTAGAGAAAATTTGCATTGTTAGAATATTGAATTGTTGTCTCATTTTCTTTCTAATCTCATATAGAGTAATTTCATTTTGCAAATAAGATAGTTTCAATTTCTAGACTAAATTGCATTGAAATCATGTCTTAGCTTAATCTCTCATATTTCAATTTCTTAGCATAATCTTGCATTACATTGCATTTATCATGATAAATCCTTCGTTCTTAGATTGGTCCATGGTTGTGAGACTCTCGTCCTGAGAGCAATTTCAAAAACCCCATCTAGATAGAAGGCAACAGGTCGAATCACGCAGGCAGGCAGGATGAATAACTCATATTCAGTCTTGTTTGTACCTAGTGAAGAAGGACTATGTTGAAGTGTGTGGTTGATTAACAAGGCCAAAATTAACACATACATTTCTGGCACCCACCGTGGGGCAGAACATCTATTTCTGTCATCACATTTGAATTAATTTTAAAAATCTTACATCATGTTTGTACTCTTATTTTGCAGGTAAAACAACGCATTTCATCATTATTTTAGCATGGAGCAAGTTCAAAAATTTCTTCTATCTTCTATCTATTATTCTCTTATTATTTTTGAAGCTCTCATTTTGAGCCAAATCTGACTACACCATTGCGTCTGGATCATCGTTTCGGGTGAAAACGACTATAAACATGCCTATACTTGTCAAAAGTTGAATCAGTGGCAAAAATATTTTTCCCAAGGAGGCCGTACAACCCATTGCACGAAAATCAAGGTAGATTTTTGGATTTCTCTGCACGCAGCCCGAGGCAGATTTTTTAAAAAAAAATCAAAAAAATTAAAAAAATCAAAAAATAATTTTTTTTTTCACTATGTTAAATTTGACGGCCATCAAACCATCATTCTTCATGGCCTTCTATGACAGCCATGAAACCGTCAAATTTAAACTCACAGGTTGATGACATTAGCAGGGTTTGAAATTTTTTTAGCCTTCAACATTGAGTTTTTTGAATTTGCAGTCTAACTTTAAATGATCATATCTTGCTCATTTTAGGTCCAAATTGAGTGCAATTTTTTTTTATTTTGGGTAGAATTTTCTGAAGATTTCTGGGTTTTTCTTAGTTTCTAGATTTTAGTCATAGATTTATTAGAAATGTCAGGTTTTCATCACTGTACCTACCTAATCCTTCATTTTGCAACTTCCAGAGCCTCATACGGGCCCATACGGTAACATTTTTGAGTGCAATTTTTTTTTAAAGTGTGTTATTTTTTATCTAATTTCTGAATATGCAATCATATTTATGATTTTATATTTTTTTTAATGCTGACAAGTTTTGGGCTTTATTATTCTCTGATTATCTTATTTATTACAGCCTAACAGTGGTTTGCAGGACGCTGAGATAAAGAAAAATCCATCATAAAATTCTAACATGTTTATTGCAGGATGTTGAAATGAAGAAAGACATTACAAACTACTAATGGATTTATTGCAGGATGTTTGTCGAAGACCTTGCGTGTTTTCACAACTTCTTATATCTATTTTTGGTAGTTAAAACACACTTTGGTTGGTGCTTAAAATGAATCATTGTCTTGTGTGATTGAAGTGTTTTTTAGATTGTAATCCTAAGAACTACATGAACGTATCCTCTCCCCTCGCCTTTATGGATCTTGGGTGTAAGACAAATTCATGTGATTCTTCTAGAGTGGCTACCTCCCAAGAGCTTTAGCAGAGCCAGTAAGAGTGGATGCCCAACCGGTAACAAGCTAAAGCCAAGCCCTTCCAAACCGGTATACAAAAAATACTATTGTGATTAGTGTCACAATAGACAGCTGTGAATTCGTTGTGGCAACCAAAATCTCCTCTAGTACCCTAGTGGTGCGTTAAAGTCTAGACATCGTTAAGGTGAAAGCCTTGCTTTGAATGGATTGGGAGAGCCCCCTTTATTGGGAAAATGACTTGATCACAACCACCTGAACGGATGTCCTTACTACAAAATGTTGTTCTAGTTTCCAAAAACCCTCTATCTATTGGCGCAGAAGGTCAGAGACCGACTAAGATGCCCCACATTTTTACGACTTTTAGTAGAGATAACAGCCCTTTGGGAAGCAATTCCTTTGGGGTTCGAAGCTTGGT
>MU223838.1:223583-244202 GCA_018584345.1 Thuja plicata | reverse complement strand
AAGGTTAAGGAATTCAATACATTCTAGGCAAATCAATCTATCATTCTTAATACATTAATAAACACATCTAATTTCATCCCCCTTTACATTTTTGTAAGATAGAATATTCAATCTCTTTACATTTTAAATGCTTAACATCCATCAAATCAACCCCCCATACATATATACATCTACTCTACCCCCATATCCCATATTTTATCTTACATTTTGGTGACATCTATTTCATATGTTACATCTGGTAATAAGATGATGATGCAATCTAGGAATGTATGACTAGGATGTTTCCTAAAATGCAGGTAATATGACCTAAAATGAAAGGAAACTAAGTGTGTGGAAAATAGTTCCCTACGCTAAACTCCTGAGAAGAGGATCATGCAAATTCAGATTTAACCCTTAGCAATTACAGAATGATAATACAATAACATGCATACATAGAAAAATGAGAATGACACAATGATTTACCCTAGGGAAAACCTTTTGGTAAAAAACCCCAGCACTCCAAAACCTACACAATGTATTAATCAAATTTAATACTATTTACAATACACTTGCAATGCAAGTTCTTTCAGGAGATAATTGACACTTGAAGACAAATTCGGCAGCATAAAAATTGTTCCAACAATACACTAACTTCTCTCAGATTTGCAACCCTAAAAAATGCTTATATCATGCGCTTCACTTTTTAGGACAACTTCCAAAAGTAGCCGTATTAGGGTTTTACCATTTTGTGAGAAAATAGGAACCCATAATTTTTTTTCGGGGTGATGCCGCGAACCCCACGATTGTAGAAGAGTGTACAGTACTCAACTGATTAGTTTCCACATGTCTTGCATGTCTTCACCCATCATCGAAACTTCCACAATTAGCCCTTACAAATATTAATGACTGTCATAGGAATCCGTCATAACTGTTTTAGTTATGATTACCTTACACATTGTCCAAAGTGCCGACATTTGGAAAATATCAAATGTAAGGAAATATACAAGGTTGAGACACCTTATTCCTAACATAAAAGAGATTGTACAAACTTCCAAGGTGAAATCTCTGAGGAAAGACCTAAATGATTATGTGGACAATCTTGACTTCAAAAAGGTAGGACAAAGTTGACTTATACTGGTAATGATGTTTGTCCAAGACAAGTGTTAACCAAAATGATAGGTGCCTAGGACAAGGAAAGATGATGGTGACTAAATTTTGACAAAGCCGAGATAATACACAAGACCATTAGTAGAATGTCCTAAGAAAATGCACCCTTTAATCTGTAAAAAACACTGAAAGGTGGAAAACTTAACCTCTAGGAAATGCAAGCTATGTTTTTGGGATTTTGAATTTTTTTGGATTATAATGATGACTTTGCAAAAATGGAATGACTATGCAAGATTCTATGCTAGGAATGATGCTAACAATGTTGGATGAATATGCAAGGGTATGTCGATCACAAATTTTCATGATAAGAGACAAATGGAATGTTTTGGGACCTTTTTGTTGGATCTGCTTAGTTCTCTGATAGGATTCTAAAGGGCAATATTTTAGGACCAATGTTTGAGACATGTACAAATTTAACAATCACAAAACTCAATGTATATGTTGGAATGACTCAATAAAAAAAGGAAATGATCAGTGTATGTTCAACAACTATTTCAAGCTGCAAGGTTTTCACACAGTCAAAACATAAACAATCAGATTAATCTATGGTCAATTGGCTCCAAGATGTAATGTTATAGGCCCAATGCTTTGATGTTCATCAGCTCACACAACAATTTTTACACTATTAGGACACAAAGTTCCATGACGTAGGTGCCCATGTTTTTGCCTTTCCCAGGTATTGTAGTCATGCTAATGAAGATCTCTTTCATCAACACAATACGCTAGAACACATATGTTGGGAATCTTGGGGGGAAATTATGAAACCCCTTGCACTATAATAAGACACTTGATTCAGAGGTGAACCAGGTGGGTCTCTAATTAACTAAGTTATAGTAAGGTCCGTGGTGTCTATCCAATTAGTTTGTCCGCATGTGACTCACTTAAGAGCCTATTGACCATGCTGGCTACTTACGGATATTCACCCAATCTAGACTATCATCAACACACCTTGCCTGAGCCTTGCTAGATATAAGAAATTAAGGGCATTGGACCATGTCTTGTTTATATTACGATCGAAAGGATTACTTGTTTGAGGTCATCCTTTGAGGAATAAGCGCTTTCCCTAGATAGGTCTCTCTAAAAAAATTAAAAAGGTTTTTATTCTAACAGATTGTACAAGTGCACCAAAGACTCAAAACAAATGGTTAATCACATTAGGCACCAAAAGATCAAATGTGCACTGAGCTACCATCCATACAAGCATGCGAGTTCAATTTTAAGCCCAAACCAAATGATATTTTCTTGTTCAGTTTTAAGTGCACCAATTTCAAAAGTTCTTTGCCTTGTTTAGTTGTTAACCACACGTCAATTTTATGCACCAATTTGAAAGATGAGATTGTGATGTTTGAGCATACACTTTTGTTTTTAAGCACCAAAAGAAAAATGAATTGATTTTAGATTTGGAAAAATTTAAGCTGCTTCCACGCCACAAGCTATCAAGAAATTGTTAGTACCATAAAAATCCTAGCAATTTAGAGCTGATAATCCACAAGCGTGCTAGTATTGATAAAGTGACAATTGAACTTCTCAGAAAATTCTCTTACCTTGTCCAGATATGTGTTTATAAGACCTTCATAAACAATCTCTACCTCAAGTGCCTCAATTCATAATCTGCGCACATGTTCTTTATTCTGTTTAATCTCTCGCTCCCTTTTTTGTTGCTCAACGAGCTTCAAAATTTTAAATTTTTTGTGCTTTGTTGGCCCAGTACATTTTTTCATTACATCAAGTGCATATTTTCAACAATGAAAATGTGTCTTTTTACAACAAAGAATGATATTTTAGACAAAAGAGAAGCGAATGTCATTTTTAGTTTTGAAACAATATTTTTGATAAAACGATTATCACCTGCACCTACACACAAAGAGAAAAGTTTTCAAAGATCCTTCTTTTTTTAAAAAATATTTCTCAGAAAAAATCAAATAAAAGAGAATAAACCCCCTCTATAATTTCAAGACCTTTCCCAAAATGTAATGTTTTTGAAAAGAAACGCTTATTTGTGTCAAGAAATGTTTTTTTTATGAAATCTCATAATTTTTTTATAAAAAATTGAAAAAAAAATTCAAGACCTTTCTAAAAATATATTTTTTTCAAAAAGAAACTTTGATCTGTGCGTAGAAATGATTTTTTATGAAATATCACAAAATTTTTATAAAAAAAAAAAAAAAACTCCAAAAATCTGAATTTTGGATTGTGACCTCCTTAGATCAGCATAAACCTGCAAAAACAATTTCATAAAAAATTCCAAGTGGTTTGAAAGATATTACCAAATTTCACGTCGGGTTCACCATTTGTAATCGGGTATAATAGAATCCTGCAATACCACTAAAATATCAACCACAAAGAGATTGTTATAGCAATTAGTATTCCCAATATCAAGAAAGAAAGAAAGAAAGAAAGCAAGATAAATAGAAAGCATAAAAGATTAATAATATGAAATTATTCTAAGAACACGAATATGCAAACCATAAAATCTTTCCTTGTTGTTCTCCTTCTTTATGCAATATGGGATCTCAGAAATGAGTGCTTGATTGTATGTAGACATAAGAATTCAAAGCAATTATGGTTACCAAAATCCAAGATTCGACTCTCCATTTATAAGATTTTCAGGATTCCAACCAAGATTCCATGATTGAAGGACTGATTGACTAAGAATGAGGAGTTGAACTCAAAGTGAGTAGCAGCTCAACTCTGCTTGATTGCTATGATTGGGGGATTGATTGAATTATCAACAAATAGATTGGAGAGATGACTTGAATAGACTGGCGAGTTAACAAATGGTATGGATGAGTTAACTGATTGCATGGATTAGAAGACTGAATTGATGGAGACTTAACTGATTGCTGGGGGAGGAATCAACAATGTGGATTGAATAGTTAGGAGAGAGAATTGTGGAGGAAGGAATTGTGATTGAGAAGCTAGCTCAAAGTGAGCATGAGTTAGGAATTTAGGAGGATATTTATGATTTAAATAAATAATAAATTATTTTTTTGCACATGTGTGGATATTTTGCAAATAAATAATTTCTTATTTATTTATGAGAGGATGTTTTTTTTGGTCGGTAATAGATGCTTTTGACTAGAGCGATAACTAGTGAGGCCACAAATCTGGGGGACCTCATCCCCATGAAACCATCACATCAGACCCAAGATCTAGCGAGTCCAACAGGGACACCAACCTGGGGCATCTGGGTCCGCGAGCACACCATGACCAGCGAGGGTATGACAACTGGAACATGAACACCACTATCTTTAAACTCCTCCATTGTAACTATAGTGCACTCCCATGTTAACGATCCTTTCTGACTCCTGTGACTGCTATGCAGCGCATACGTCGAGTGCTACCTATGAAATTCAAACCATGAATTATGCTGACCAACAATTCCTTCTGACTCCTGTGCCCAACATAGACTGTCTCACTTGATTGCACTTCCCGTGGTTCGAACATTGAACCTCCCAATTACTGGGCTCACAGCCACCGCTGCGTTGTGAGCTCATGCTCTTTATGAGAGAAATTATTAGTTTAATTAAATAAATATAATTTATTTAATCATGAGAGGATGATAACTAGTTTAATTAAATAAATATTATTTATTTAATCATGAGATAGGATTTGATTTAATTATTACACAAATGTAATAATTAGTGAAGGGGAACATTAATTAAATTTGATTATTTAATTAATTATAAGGATAAAAGGATTAATTAAATAATATTTAATTATTTAATTATTTTGTAGATGAATAGGTGATGAAATATTGATTAGACATTGAATAATTAAAGTAATTAATTAAAACTACTTAATTATGAAAGTAAAGGGATATGATGATTTTGATCTTAGAATATGGTAGAAAGACACAATTTATTAAATAACAAAGATTATTAAATAAATTAAAGAGGAATATTAGTAATGTCATTGTATTAGAGCAATAGGCCATTTTTAGGTGTCTACATATAGTCCAAATAGAGGATGCATTTGACTTACTATGCATGATGCCTGAAACAGGTTTTCACCATGGTACTTATCCAATGTGCCACCAAAGTGGTTTTCACAAATGGATGAACTTATTTTTCTTTACTTTTTAATTTTTATTTTTTATAATTTTTTTAGTTTTTTCTATTTTAACGGGACTGGGACTCCCTGATATGCTTACGAATAAAAGCTCTTCAAGTGCAAGACGTTGATGGGATCAGGGAGAGGATATCCCTCTTCTATTTCTATCTGATATGCTCTAGATCCATACTGTGTTGTGATGATGTAAAGACCCAACCAATCAGGTTCAAACATTCCTTTCTTCTCAGGATTTGCCAAATTCTTTAGATTATGTCTCAGGACAAGGTCACCAACTTCAAACTCACGGGTTTCGGTCCCTTCTTATTGTATTGTAACCAGAGGTGATTTTGATACACATGGAGATGGTTCAGAGTACTAAGATGCCTCTCATCTAGGAATTGTAACTCTTGCAAGAGAGATACTCAATAGTCTTCATCTGATATTATATTCTACAAGGAGATTCTGAGAGATGGGATTTCAATCTCAACGGGGAGGACAACTTCAATACCATAGACAAGGGAAAATAGAGTGGCTCTAGTGGGTGTGCGGATGGAAGTGTGATAGGCCTAGAGGGAGGGACCCAACTACAAATTCCAATCACGTCTAGCTTCATTGACTATATTTTTGAGGATTTTAATGATGATTTTATTTGTAGCCTCAGCTTGTTCATTGGCTTGTAGGAATTACCTGGATGAAAAGTGTTTCTTAATGCCAAAATTTCTACATAGTTCTATCACAACTGTATCCTTGAAAGGGGACCCATTATTAATAATGATGTCCAGTGGAATAGCATAGTGGAAAATAATGTTATTCAGGATGAACTTAGATAATTATTTGTCAGTTGTGTGATTCATAGGAATGACTTCAACACATTTAGTAAAGTACTTTGTAGCAGTTAGGATGTAGTTGTGCCCATTGGAATAATTAGGAAATATCTGTCTAATGAGATCAAATCCCCATCGAGAGAAGGCCATGGAGTAATGGTGGGCTACAATGATTGGGTTGGTGCATGTATTAAATCATTGTGTTTCTGACAAGGCACATTTTTCTTCACAAAATAGTATGCATCCTATTCCATGGTGGGCTAATAGTATCTAGTGTCCATAAACTTCTTTTCAAGAGTAAGACCACTAAAATGGGCCCCATAGATTCCTTAATGAACCTCTTCTAACACATTTTTATCTTCTTCTGATCTGAGATACCTAAGGAGGGTTTCATCAAAGTGTTTCCTGAAGAGGGTATTACCTAGGATAGTGTAGTGGGAGGTGCGACGAATGAAGGTTTTCTATTGATTGGGCATAAGGGTAAGCAAGATGATCTCATTATATACATAGTCACAAATTTCTTGATACTAATGGGATTTAGAACTAACAATATTACACACCGGTTCAGATTTTGGCATGTCATAGGCAGGGGCCATAAGGTTCTCGACAAGAAACTCACATCTATGACTGTTATTATTCATAGATATCATCGATTCAATGGTTTCCATTGTGTGGACAACTTTGTTGTTGGTTCTTAGAATTTGCTGGAACTGAAGCTCTATAAAGTGTGATTTCAAATCCTTTATCATTCTTTGATACAAGAGAAAATTGTTGTCTTTCATCTGATATTCATCTAGAACTTGTTTAATAACCAACTAAGAGTCACCAAAAACAAGTTAGCTAGTGATTTTCCATGCTATAACAATATGAAGTCCCACAACTAGGGCCTCATATTCTGCGATATTATTTTTACACTCAAAGGTTAGCTTGTATGAATTTGGGTTAAAATCTCCTTGTGGTATGACTAACAATATGCCTGATCCCAATCCTTTATGAGTGAATGATCCATAAAAATATAGCTTTCGTTGAGTACTAGGTGATAATCCATAAAGGATCAGAAGTTGTCATTAGTATATAAGCAGATAATTTTGGTCGATCGATCATGATCACCGAGCAACAACACTCACTGAGTGCAGTGATCACAAAAATGTTTTGAACATCAAGTGATAGCACAATCAACTGAGTAGTATATCAACCGAGTGACACCACCAAGCACCAATCTATGAAGCCATCACCGAGCACCAATCTACACCGAGAGACAACATTTCACTGAGAAAAGCGTATCTCACCTACAGGTCATCTAAAGCACTTTAATCTTTAAAAAAAATTTATTCTTAGCTGGATGAAAATATTTTGTGGATCAAGAAAAGCTTTAATTGTGGATGTAATTAGTTAACTAATTGTATTCATGCAAACTAGGAGATCAAGGTCAAGTTCTAAACCTTTGATCTTAGAGTTTTTCAAGAAAAGTGTGAAACCTAATTAGGTCAAATCTATTGTATATAGATGTAATAATCAATCAAGAATGAAATTATTATAGCCACCAATGATATCTATAGATCAGATAGAGAGTTTCATACACAAGGACAGATAACGGAGAATTCACTTTATAAAGAACTACATACAAGGCTACCAAGCAGAACAAAGGTATTATCCATCACAATAAGATGATATGTTTTGTGTACTTAATGGATCTGTAATCAGAAATTTGAGATTACAACAATCAGGTCATATATTTTGTTTCTCTCTAGAAATTGTAGAAAACAACAAAATCCTTTCACAAGGTAGACTTAACAGTCTTTTTTGTAAATCTCTTAACCGAGTGCACACATACATTGTGTTGCTAAAATATCTTAACTGAGTAGACTTTACAAGTCTGACATGTTACTCCTAATAGAGTAAGATCATCAGAAGTGATCACAACTTGTAGCCCTAACAGGCACCTTCCATTCTGCAAATAGTGAAGCTTTATGGGTTTCATCCTCACCGTAGTTTTTACCTTCTAACAAGGGTTTCTGCGTGATCAAATTATTGTGTTATGTGTAAATGAGTTTCATGAATGTTTCAATGTTTGTTTACATGCATTTACATTTATGCTATGATATTACATGCATGAAGTAGAAAAGCTACAGTGGTCAGTTATGCAAGTAATGAGTACTAATGTTTAATTTGTAAAATTTTTTAAGGGTACTGATTCACCCCTCCCCTCTCAGTACACACCCTTCCATTATTCCAACAATTGGTAGCAGAGCTAGTTCTCTTATTTGGAAAATTTTAATCACTTGAGAGAAAAGATCTTACAATGGAAAGGTATAAGCTTGATAAAAATATTGAGAATCAGAAGTTGCAAATACATATTTTCTTTGAGCAATACAAAGAGGCAAGAAACAAACTGAAAGAGTTATTGGCTAAAAGAAAAGTCATGACATCTTGCTACAATAAAATTGACTATCATGAAGAAGAGATACCTGACCTATTTGATTCATCTAGATCTGGATCTGGTAGTATATTTGACACATCAGAACGAACCATTGAAGATCTAAATGAAATCAATCAACTGTTGGAAATAATGGGAAGTATGTACTGAGAGGGGAGGGGTGAATCAGTACCTATAAAACTTTTATCTCTTCTAACCTTTATCAATTTAGTAATCCATTGTATTACCAATCATCTATTCTATACTATCTTTGTGTAAGTTATATCAACTCATAAACTTAATAAACATGTAAAAATTCGTAGAAGCATTCATGAAATGTAATGACACATAACACAAGATATGGAAACGCAGAAAAGCCCTGTTAGAAGGTAAAAAATTGGTGGGGATGGCACCCACAAAAACTTCACTATCTGCAGATTGGAAGGGGCCGAACAAGGCTTACAATTTTGATCACTTCTAATGATCTATCCTGTTAGGATTATTCTGTGGAGACTAGTTAAGGTCTACTCTTTTAAGAGCTTTAGAACCACCATTTAGTGTGCACTCAGTTAAGATATTTACAATAGGATTCTTAAATCCACCTTTCTTGAAAGGATTTCTTCTATTTGCTACACTTGTTATAGTGTAGATAAAAATAATCATTGACTTGAGTGTATGAAATATTCAATTGCTAATTACATATCCATTATAATCACATGTACAAAGTATCACCTAATGTGATTGATTAATACCTCTGTTGCTTGGTAGCCTTGATTCTTGGTTCTTGATAACCAAATTCATCTTTTGTTGTTCTGCTTCTTGTAACTCTTAGTCTAATACATATATGTGCTCCTTGGCTACAATTATCCTATCATCCATCTTGAATGAATCATTACACATCTATTTATACAATAGATTTGACCTTTTTAGTTTCACATATTACAAACTTAACTCTATGATCAAAGGTTTACAACTTGACCTTGATCTCCTAGTTTGCATGTTTTTAACCAGTTAGAATGATTAAAAAAATTACAATTATCTTTCTTATCCCTCAAAAAAATGGTTTTAAATCAAATCAAAACTCTAAATATAAAACATAATTGTTTTATCTGACATGGAAGTCAAATCCACTTTTCTCAGGATATAACTGACTTTCAATGTCCGATGCTTGGGTTGCTCTGAAATTCTTTCGGTGTTCCTTCTGTGAACTATCTTTCGGGTTCCATTGCTCTGTCAGGTTCCTCTCTTTTCTGCTCTTTCATTTTACTCTGTAATCTTCTCTATTGGTTTGCACTGTGCTATTCCTCTGTCGATTTACTCCTATCGGGTTTCACTGTTAACTTTTTCGGTTTGCACTTGTAAGTTGTGTCTTCAGTTTATACTGTAGACTATTCTATCAGGTTGTACTAAAACCTATCTATCAGTGTAGTCATTACTGATGGTTTTCCTTTGCATACTAATGGAAAAATATATTTCATCAATCTCCCCTTTGACATTAGTATCAAAAAATGATATGTTCAAAATACTAAAAATGTTTATAGTATGTACACCATGTATATTACTTAGTCATTTCATGGCTCCCCCTATGTATATGTCGGTATAGTATATGTATGTACATGTACACTTTCCTATATACTATAATCCCTTTTTTCCTTATCTTCATATCATTCTCCCTTTTGTATTATACATCATTTTTCCCTTTTTACTATATGTCCTGTACATATCATTTTCCCCCTTTTTAATAGTAAGGGAAAAGGTGTATACTTACAACTTATCAAAATTATAGGAATGAGAAGTCTTCATATCCTCCATCATTTTCTCCCATTTCTCCTTCAGATGCTCAAGATCCATGTTCTCTAGTGTAATTCGGGCATGCATATCATAGATGTTGTCTACTACAAACATCTCAGGGGTGGCAATTAACTTTCTTGCCGAAGTAATGTGTTGTTACATAAGTGTGAGGTTTGGTAAGAGTTGAGCCTGTATCTCAATAACCTCTTCTCTAAACTGTGATTCTACTTCCCAAATTTCTTGTCTTAACCTTTTGATTTCCATTATCTTGTCATAATGCAATTTGATTGCATTTTCATCTATGGTTAGACTTTTAGCACTTGTAGTTAGATCAAAATCGATCTTTGCAATCTTATCACTATTATCCTTATTGAATTTCTCCAAAGTGTATAGCTTTTGAATTAAGGAAATAGCTTCAGTAATGATTGGATCTAATTCATTTGTTAGTTATGAAAGCTTTACCTTATTTTCTGCCACTTCTTGGCTGATCTTTTCTGTCAATTTGTATTGGAACTTTTGTTCTGCTCGTTCTTCAATAGATTTTTCTACATCCACATTTTGAGTTATGATTGCTTTGATGACAACAAAAATTTGATCTAGAATAGGGGCATTGTGATCAACATTAATGTTGGTAACTATCTAGTTTAAGATATCCCTTGTGGTCTCCAGTACTAAGGAGTCTCGGTGCTCCTATTTAAGCGTTTCTTGCAAAGCTTTCCTTTGAAAAATTTCTCCATATTCTTGGAGTGATTCAAAATCTAAAGTAGTTGGATCACACTTTGGTATTTATATGATCTCATCAAGTGTGACCTCCAACTTATTATTCTTTATTTTATTATTTTTCTTTTGTGATGCACCTGTATGAAGAACCATATCCAGCTTCTTTGCTTGGTCTAATGTGCTAGATGAGGTTATCGGTGGAGTAGTGCCTTTTTTTTGCTATGCTTCGGTCTCTACCTTCTATTTGTGAGTGGACGTCTCCACATCAAACTTTACATTACCTGCATCATCTCCTTCGGTGTTCTTAGGAGTGACATCTTTGGTTTTTTCTCTATCTTTTTGTGTGAGATCTTCACCTGTTAAATTTTGACCCCTCTGATGAAATTCTGGTCATCAGTTGTGTCTTTCTTTTCTCCTTCCCTTGCATCCTCAGGTATGCTTGCATCGGGCTCGGGGGTCTTCTCCTTCTGTGAGATTATATTGATTAATTGAATCAATAATGGCATCTAGCCCAGTATGTTTACTTGTGCAACATCAAAATATGTATCTTGATCCTTGGGATGATCAGATGTAATAGTAATATCTTCATCTCCCTTTACCTTATATGCAAAATCTTTGGTAATATCAATGATAGTATTATTCGGCCAAGTTTCATCAGCAATATCCATATCCTTTTTGGCTTCTTTTTCCAATTCTACTACTGTGACATCCTCTGTATCATTTATAAGGATATGCTCTAGGTTAGGTTTAGCTGGAGAGTCATTATTCTATGGCTCATTTGTGAGAGGTAATCCTCTCTCGGGGCTTGCTTCCTCAGTAGGTCTATTGAGTATTTTACTCCAAATTTTGTTACTTTCCTTCTCTATCTCTATAAGCCTTCCCTCTAGGACCTTGTAAGCTCTCAACTTGGGTGAGAACTCCTTTACATGTTTCTCCATCATCTCCTTGATTTATTCCATTTTGGATATGAAAGGCATAAGAGAAACTAGGACTCTTTCCCTTATCTCCTTCGCATTCTTTAAAGCATAGGTCCATATGGTAGATAATATTTTATGTAGTTCTTTTGGCATTTTATCATCAAATTGTAAGGGTAGATATTTGAAGTTGATCATTATTTTGATGAGTGCCTCCTCAATCTTGTTTTGATCTTCGGGCTCTAGTGTTAGCCATTTTCTAATTTGGGTGTCGGTTAAGCCACCTCTTTTTGCAATTGACTCGCATATCTCATCAATAGTTTTAGGAATCTTACTCTTTTCTAATTTGGATAGATTTATCTTGTTGATTATCTTCGATATCTTCCTTGGTTAGGATTAATTTCCTTCTCCTCTTTGGTGCTATGGTCTTTTTGGTTTGAGTTTTTATTTTGTAGGTCCTTACTTGACTTTTCGTAATAGATGGTGAGTCTGCCTTTACTGTTTGGCTCCTTTTCCTTTGAGAAGTTGTTGTCCTTGCCTTCTAGGGGTGGGGGTGCATCTGACTCTATTAACTTTGAGTCACTCACCTTGTTTTCTTCACCGATGGGTGACTGACCCTCGGTTTCCTCTATCTTTTCATTTTCTTCCTCATTGATCGATAACATCTTTTTCAAGGTCTTTACCATTTTGTCTTTCTTCCTATAAATTTTCTTCACAACTAAGCCTGATTTGATTCTTTCCTTGGATTCTTCAAAGGTTCCAAAACTTTTTTTTGATTTATCCAATGTTACATTCAACAATATTTCAATAGAATTTGTTGCTTGATCTATGTTGATTTCATAGTCAAGTGGAGCTAACCAAGTTGTCCTCGGTATATCTGGTTTGATTAGGGTGGTATCAGTGTCCACCAAGAAATAAATGTTAGTCTTGTATTTCTCTACCTATTGTTCTGGTATCCTCATTCTCTTTTGCATTCTCTCTTTGAATATAGAGAAATACTCATCCATTACTGATTCAAAATTGTCTCCAAGAGACTTGATGAATTCACTTATTTGAATTGTCACTGGTTGGGTAGTGTCCCATTTCACATTACTGATAGATGGGAAGGTTTCTTGGAAGTAGAAAAATATACATATTAATAGAGATCCAAAATTACATGAGTTGGTCTTTGCAGAATTGATTGTCCTCATGTTCTCATCTAATTTTCTGAGCAACAGTTCAGATAGGTCCAACTGCAGTCCCTTTTTGACAATTTTATGCGCAGTATCCACTGCTCTCGATGCAATATTGTTCATCCTGCTATCCTAAAAAAAATTGTAGCCTAAGACACATGCTCCAAATTTCATTTCATCATCGGTGATGGTGGATACCTTTAATCCTCTTCCATCCTATGCAGCTCCTGTGTTCTTCTCAATGTCAACTCGAGGAGGGTGTTTAAGTTCCTTTTGCTTCTCAGTGATAGGATAACTAGTCACAATGTGTCTAACATCCCTAGTTATTAGTTTAGGCTCATCTAGCCACATATTTTGGTCATGCAGCTGGCTTAGCATTAACCGAATCCATTCGGTTTTGAACTCCTTTGGGAACCATAGGTCATTTGTGAGCCCTTTTACCTCAATGTGCTTGTTCTCATCTTTTATGGTTCAATCATCATTGTAAAACTTCTTGTAAGCCTTCTCTGCTTCAAGATCTCCAATTTTTGTGATCTTAGAGTGAATGTAGGATCTAACATCCTTGATCAACAAAACCCTAGGTGGAATTTTTGAAAATGCTCCAGATTCATCGGGTTGTGAGGCAACCTATGGAAAATTTTTATAATTAGGTTCCTCACATGTACTATTCTTTATCAAATTAACCTTACTCTCCTTAGCATTCTTGATTTTAGAGGTTCTTGATGTAGTTTCCATCATTTTTGAAATTAGGGATTTTTCCCGTAAATGAAAGTAGAGTTCTCGGTTATCTTTGTTACTTAATTCAACCTCTGTAGCTGTTAGGAATCTATTTGGAGTGTAGGGAGTTGAGTTGTCGGTGCTTTGCAATTGGATCACTTTGTGAATAATGAAACCCTTTCATCATCTATTTATAGACTTTTCCCTAAGTCATGTCATAAATGCTCAACCACTTCTCGGTGTGTGAAGACGGAGTCATCGGGTGATATGCAAATAACATTCTCGGTGAGAATGTGATGCTTTGGGGAAGCTTTCAACTTATTACATTCACCAACGGATTTTGGTATAAGGCGAAGACAACATTATCTTTCATGATTACCGATGGATCTCAGTTTTTACTAGCAACTGAGCTTTTATATGTTTACCAAGGATTCTCCGTAAGTATAGACAACTTAGCTTTGTATTCACACCGATGATGTTCAGTAAGCATTAATCAATGAGATTGAATTCACATAATTGTAACAAGTAATACCATAGTGCATCTTTAATCATGCTGATTTGGAAATTCATGAATGTATAATGGAACTACTGCAAAATATAACTTGGTATAATGCAGTTCCATACTTACTTGTTTTGCTTAGGTGGGGGTGGTGATGTCACCAGATCCATTGGATAAAGTGTCACCATTTGCATTGCTCAGTGTAACTTCATCAGAGTTTGGAGCTTTCTTCCACATTTTGTTTCTCATCTTCCTGATGTCTTCAATGGTGTTTCCATTGGCAAAGGTGTTGGTCTCTGTCATTCGGTCTCTACAGTCTTTCTTCAGATGACCAACTTTATGATAGTGTAGACATGCCATTATGGGGTTAGTCTAGCTCCTAGACTTTCTTGTCCACTGTCTCATGTATTTTGAAACTATGTGACCAAATCTTCCACATGATGTGTAGTTTGCCCATGTATTGTAGTCCCAAAGATATTGGTTACTAACTCTTTTCGGTTGATAAGAAGTTTCATTTTCTTTAGGCTTCCATGCTTTCTTTTTCTTCTTCCAGCATTCAAGAGATGTGTACCCATGCATTTTTCAAGTAGGATAGTATTTGTCCATGTAGGTTTTCTTATTTGGTAGTTTCACCTCATATTTACATTCATATGCTTTGTGTCCTTTCTTGTTACATTTATAACAAATTCCTATGAATGAAGGTGTAGATTTAGGAATACCTTTCATTTTTCTCCTGCAAACATTTGATGTGTGGCCTGGCCTTCCACAGTGATTGCATGACTACTTTCTTGGTCTTGGATTTGCATAGATATTCTTTGGATCAACTTGGTTTGGTGATTCTTTATTTTCGGTATACCCTAGTCTGGTATTGTTGTTGAATCTTCTTTGTCCGTCCAGAAAGTCATCCATCCTGTTGGTGCTTTCTTCAGCTCTCTAGATCATGTCATTATGTTGTTGCTTAGTTCTCACTTCATGTTTCAACTTTTCATTTTCTTCTCTTAGCTCACCAATAACTTATATTATTTCAATGATTTCTGTATTCATTTTGTTTGCATCTTGAATCATAAGAATAATTTGATTTGTGATCTCATGATGATGTTCTATAAGTCTTTGTATTTCTAACTTTTTCTCTTGTATCTTTTCAGTAATCTTCCTCCTTTCATCAATAGCTAGTGTTCTTTCTTGTTTAGCATGTCGATCATTATTCATGACATCAATCATTCTTACCATCTATGTCTCTTGACTGATTTGCAGAGATTTTACTTGTCCATCCAGATGTTGATTGATTTCTTTTAGACTTGTGATGCTTTTCTTGTTATAGATCCTAAAGAATCAATTAGATCATATATCTCTTCTTCTTGGTATTCTGTTTCATCAAAGTGAGATGTCATAATCTTTCTTCATCTAGCAACTATCTCATCTTGATTCTGTCTGCTTTATACTTCTCATAGAAGATTTGAATTTATAGCTTCTAATTCTCAATACTCTTGTCAAGCTTGTACTTCTCTATTGTATGATATTTTCTCTTAGGTCTTTAAACTTTTCCAATTAAGAGATCTATCTCTGATACCAATTTTTGGAAATAATGGGAAGTATGTACTGAGAGGGGAGGGGTGAATCAATACCTCTAAAACTTTTATCTCTTTTAACCTTTATCCATTTAGTAATCCATTGTATTACCAACCATCTATACTATACTATCTTTGTGTAAGTTATATCAACTCATAAAATTAATAAACATGTAAACATTCATAGAAGCATTCATGAAATGTAATGACACATAACACAAGATATGGTAATGTCAAAAACCCCTGTTAGAATGTAAAAACTGTGGTAGGGATGACACCCACAAAAACTTCACTATCTGCAGATTGGAAGGGGATGGTTAAGGCTTATAATTTTTATCACTTCTGATGATCTACCCTGTTATGAGTATTATATGGAGACTGGTTAAGGTATACTCTGTTAATAGCTTTATGTTCGAACCACGGGAAGTGCAATCTGATAAAGCTCTTAATAGGGGATGAAAGGTCAACCACGATGATGGTAAGGATACAGTCAATGTCAATGAGATTATCTTTGATATACTCAAAAGGAACTTCATAGAATTCGTCCTCTAGGTATGAATCAAAAGAAGCTTCATCATTTAGTTAAGGGCGTCTTAGGTTCTAAGGAGCCCAGTCCTTGGTCCCTAGGATAACCATTTATTTTTAGAGGCTCTTTAATTCCTTGTTCATGGGATCTTAGGCATGTGCCATGATACCCCATACTTTTGAATATGGGAGTTTCTTTGACATAATTTCCTTTAGGAATGTTCACAGGCGTGTCTTGTCCATCTTTATAGAGCCAAGATAAGACATCATCTTCCATATGTTCATGTTCAAGAGATCTCCAATGCTCAAAAGTGGTCTTTTTAAATTCAAGGATGGACTTATCTTTCTTGGGAAAGAGTTTTGAAGGTCAACTATAATATTTAGGAGATAGAGGGAGTTGGAAAACATATGAGGCATGCTCAATCTCATATTCTCCATGTTCTTTGTCAATGATTTTGATCTTATTATCAGAATTGGGGATCTTCTCTTTCTTACTTTTCTCTTTATTTGTGGGAGGATCAGATGTGGAAGCAATAGTAGTAGATGTGGATGTGGGAGCTTTATCAACATATGGATTAGCATTTTTTTTAGGTGTAGTAGTAATATAAGGTCATACTAGCTCATTCAGCAGGCATAAATTTGTTTGTTCCCTTCTAATCTCTTGCAATATTAAAAGGGTTCAGGATCTCCAAGCATAGTTATTTCTTTGCCTTGATGGCAGAACTTAAGACACTAATGGAAGGTGGAAGGTATACCTTGAATAACTTGGATCCAAGGTTAACCAAGTAGGATATTGTATGGAATATCAAGATCGAGCACTTGGCATGTTGTTTCAATAAATGTTGGACCAAATTTCAAAGGAAAAGTGATCAATCCCTTGGATTGTCTTTCTTTATCATCATATGTCTTTATTGTGATGCTCTTTTTTGTATCATGAAGGTCATCAGGGAGTCCATTTTTTTACACTAGCTTCAATGTACACAAATTCAAGCCAAATCTGCCATATATAAGGACTCTTTTTATTTTTCTATGATGGATGAGGGATTCAATGTGCAAAGTACTATTATGACGGAGGTAAAGAGCGCAAAATTCCTTATCAGTAAACATAAGGTGTTTCTATGTAGCTAGGCTCCAAATCATAGCCTAAAATTGGGACGTATTGATGTTCTCAGACATGAGTGACTCTTGAAGGGATTTTTCAAAAGCTTCCTTGTGGATTGGTGATGTATGAAGGAGTTCAAGGATTGATATATGTGTGGGTGTCTTCCCAAGTTGTGCAAGAAGGTCATAACAAGAAGCAGGACAAGTGGATGTGTATGGAGCAGATGGTTGCATAGTTGCTTGGATAGTGACTCCAGTTCTTCTTGTGGTTGTGTTACAACTTTCACCCTTAAGGGTAAGAGTATTTACATGGTTGTTAGATTCTTTGATGCAACTACATAAGGAGTCAAAGCCACAAATATCATTTCCTCAAGCTTACCATATAAGGAATAAAAACCCATGATAGTGTTGGTACTATAGTCATATGAATGGAATTTGATGACAAGGGTTTGTCTTTGTCATGCTTGGGAAATGATGTGCTATAGATCTTCAATTGTGCATTAGAGGAGGATGTATTTCCTTCAACTTCAATCTTTTATTATCAATAATATATTGGATGTAATTCTTCAACTCCATGCACTTCTTTGTATCATGACCCTTAATACGATGATATTCACAATATTTTTTATCCTTATACCATGTGGGTTTTGGTTGATTATCATCGTATGACCTGGTATTAGGATAATCCATCATATTTTGTTCACAAGCCTTTGAAAGATGACATCGAGAGGCTCTTTTAATGAATTGTATTGATCGCATGGATGATTCCCCATGTTATTGTTTTGTGTAATTCTAACGAGGGAATATATTGTTGGTGGTTTTATTACAATTTTGTTGTTGTTGTTGTTGTTGTTGTGAGAGATTTTGATTGGTGTTATTGATTTGATTATTTTTATTCTATTGGTTATTGTTGTTGCAATTGTTCTGATTTGAAGAGGCTTGTACATCTTGGACATGCTTGGAATCATTTGTGTTATTATCATTACCATTGTTCTTGTTCTTGGTCCAAAATTTTGGTTTGTCATTGGAAGAGGGAGTAAATTTTTTAATGGTTCCTTGCAACAAGATCCCATCCTACATATATTTTCCCTTCTTAATGACTTGTTCAAAGGTTTCACATGATGCCATCTTCATGTAAAATTGCATATGTTTTATAAGATTTATTGTGAAGATGTCAATAGAATGTGTCTCAGGGATTTTCCAAGGCATTTTTTTTGCAAGATGCCTCCATATTTGTAAGAAACTCACAAATTTCTCACCATTCCTTTGTTTTGTGTTGCGAAAATAACTCAAAGATGTTTGATATTCAATGTTATAGGAGTATTGTACCACACATATCTCTGTAAGGTTAGAGAAATTAGATATAGAGCTTGGAGCTACATTCATAAACCATTCCACAACGGGGCTTCTAAGACTCCTAGTGAAGATTATTTTAAGGTAATTTTCATTATAGGAGACCTCTTGACATGAAACATAGAAATCTTTGAGATGTTGGACAAGACACGTCTCCCCATTATATTTGTCAAACTTTGGCATCTCAAAGTTTTGGGGGAATGGTTGCATGTTGATGGATCAATCAAATTTATAAGGACATATCTCATCAAATGAGAATGGTTTAGATCCTCCCTTTTTCATGGTTTGAATGATACCTTTAAGATCATTTACTTGTTGTGCTAAATATGGAGCGTTATATTGTGTAATTTGAGGACCAAAAGATTGTGTGACCTGAGGTCAAAAATATTGTGCTCATCTTGGTTTTGATGTCTTAAATCCATATGATGTAAGATCTGACACAAATATATATTGATATCCTTATGATGCTTGTGGTGTAGATGTCTTCAAACCAGATGACAGATACAAAAAGAGTGATAAAGTATATCCTTGTGAAAATGTATTGGTTGCGTGATCAATGTTTAAAACATTTTCATCCAAACCATTTGTGTTGTAGTTTGAGTGATAGTATGAGAGGTGAAATTGGGTATAGCACTAATAATTTGTTGGATAACTTTGGATGTCAACTGAAAGGTTTGAGTAGTCACCATAGATGTACTAGTAGTTGCACTTTGGCCACTAGAAGGGGCTTTTCCTTTTTCTTGTGATGATGTTTTTCTTCTTTGATAGTTGGTGTTAGTAGGACGAGCTCTAGTGATGTTAATTTGGAGTAAAGAGATCAAAATTTGAAGGAACTGTGACTTTGTTTTTAAGTAGATTTGTGAAATTCTCACCACTATTATGTTGTATAGCTCTCTCTACCATCTCCAAATTATGTGGTTCTTGGATAAATTAATCTAAAAATGGAGGTACTTTAGATTGTTCAACAAGTACCTCTTCCTCAATTGGATTGGCATTAAGGTCTTCGGGTGTCATCCCTTGTTCAACGAACAGGCCCGTGGGCCAAGGGTTCTCATTCTCATTACAGTTAGAGTTTAGCCTCATAGAAATCATCTTGTTTTCTTGTTATCTTGTAACTACCATACAAATGTGATCTCAATATGTTGGATGAAAGATGTGATGATGTATGAAAGATGTCAAATGTGGGATGAAGAGTGAACTAGGAGCAATGTTTGGACTTTGATAATGAGGGAAGGGCCTCAAAGATTTTGATTTGATTTTTTTATTTAATTAGATTGGATGTTGATCAAGAATTGGGTTGATTTCATTTGATTTGATTTGATTGATGTTGATGAAGGTCTAAGATAACCTTGATGAAGTGAGATCATATAGGGACACAAAACATTTGGATTTAGACGAGGTCTTTCTCTTACTTGAGATAGGAAAAGTTCTCAAGCAAAGTAGGACATATCTAATTAAATCAAACACTTGAGATGGAAAATGTTTGCAAGTGATAAATTTAACTATTATTTTGGTCTAAAGATGATGATCTTAATAAAACTTAGGATAATCTAACAACCTAAGGGTTATGATTAAGTCTTGATTAAAGATTGATTGATTTGATTTTGATTGAATTGGATATGGGACCGATTTGATGATGATCAAAGATGTTTGATTTGATAAGTTAAAATTGATAATTGATGAGCGCTCCTAAGTGTTAGAGTAATTTAGCAATTGCTCTTTAGTGCTTAAGTTCACTTAGGCAGTTTCAGTTGTCTTAGGAAAGTTTCTATTTCCTAGCAGTTGCCCGTTTAGGGTTTCGACATCCTTTATAAGGATTG
>MU223838.1:208777-221392 GCA_018584345.1 Thuja plicata | reverse complement strand
TTTTTTGCTTCTCCCTAAGTTACACTTAAGGGGGGGTGTTAGAGTAATTTAGCAATTGCTCTTTAGTGCTTAAGTTCACTTAGGCAGTTTCAGTTGTCTTAGGAAAGTTTCTATTTCCTAGCAGTTGCCCGTTTAGGGTTTCGACATCCTTTATAAGGATTGTCATCTTTGTATTTCATAAGGAGTTTGTAAATCATTTATTGTTGAATATAGAATTTCATTTTCTGTCAACATGGTTTTTCATTCTCTGGCCTATCGGCCGCCATAGCTTCAGATCCTTCTCTCTTCTGTCTGTCTTCATTCTGTGTAATAGTCTTTGCATGCAGGTGATCTTGGTTGCATTGCGTATTAGCAATCTCAACACTAAGTTCAAATGATGTGAAAATGGTGATGACGTGTGTATGAAAAAGAATTGATGAGAGATTGGATGAGTGAACAAGATCTATGGTAGTTTAATCGTAAGTAGCATAGTGAACAAAGCTATGATCAAGTTTGTATTTACCACTGAACTGTGCAACCTTGTTGTTGAAGATTATAACATCAAATTTATCAATTGTTTGGTATCTTCTTGAAACAATTTGAGAAGAAATTTTTGAGTTTTATGAGTTCTATCAACTGTTTTCTTCTCCCTATAGGCCAAGGGTATTTAAACCTTTGCTTTCTTGTGTTGGGTTTTAAATTCATCTGTCATGAAGAAAGAAAACAGATGAATACCTAAGGAGGTGATAATAACGACACTAAAGTGACTCAATCTAGAGTTTGGACAATGGCATTGACTACACTAGGTATACCATAGTTTAGACTCTTCAATTTTGGCACTTTCTAGGATAAATTCTTGAGATAAATGGGCAAAACTTGGACGTATTTTAATAATGTGATGATGATATCCCAGTAAAGGAATCCAAAAGATAACTCAAGGCCAAAGGACTCCAGGTATAAGTTTAAGTTTGCAATTAATTTCCAAGGTTTGACCAAGGTTTGACTTTGTTTGATATTCAAAAGTTTGTTTCAAAAATCATTTTCACTAGTCATAACATTCGATCAAGCACATTGTAACTTATGGCTAAGGTTTCAATACACCACTTGCAAGCTCACAGACTAAGAATAAATTATGAACTTGATATTCCTGACCCTCATGAGCTACAAGACTCTCAATTTAAGACATAATCTCATGCGGAGATGATGAGAAAATAATGCATTTTATATGGCTTTCAAGGCACAGGTGAATAGGGGACCTCCTTGTGGGATTTTGTGTTAGAATAAATGAGAGGGGGGGGGGGGGGAATCAATTAGAATCTGTCTCCTCCAAATNGGATTTTGTGTTAGAATAAATGAGAGGGGGGGGGGGGTGAATCAATTAGAATCTGTCTCCTCCAAATTATCCTATAGTCCAAAATTTCTCCAGATGTATACCAAAATAAATTCAAACATATAATCTAACTTGGTGACAATGTATTTTGTAATCTCAAACTTTCATCAATAGTGTTTACCGAATATCAGTAAATTAATATTGTGATTACCGATCTAGGTCAATAAAGTAAAGTTTAAAGTAAAATAACAATCCACAAAATTCATGCCCATTGACACATATATTTTTTAATGTGGAAACCCCGCTAAGGGAAAAACCACCTGGGACCGATAACCCAAAATATTTTCACTCTTCTGAAGTGAGCTCGGTGAAGAGCCAACCCTGTTAAAGGTTACAATGCACAGTGTTAAATATGACCTTGTTAGAGGATTTAAAACTAACCATTCTCTCTTGACCATGCATTCACTATGGGGTCAACAAGAAAACACTCAACATTCTCTGAATGTGATAATAAAGACTTCACTATCCTACTTGGTTAAGAGATTTATCTGTAGCAATGGTTAAATTGATACAGTAGTGATCTAATTCAAATAAAAATTTGTTTTGCAGATACTCAGATCTATGCTAAGTACATAATACCTCTGATCAATTTGTACTTCTTTAGTTCATCTCATACTTCATACTTGTTCTACTCGACAATCCTCTTTCCTATGTCGCTCGATTATGTCAGTAGAAAAACTCTCTTAGTTCTACCTTTAACTAGTTTGATCATTCATGCATAAACTTGCATGTATGTGCATAAGGTGTAGCATCCTTGTGTTCATAATGAATCTCTTGTCCCTTATATAGACATCATAGCTCATTTAATTCCCATCCTTCAGATCTTGCCACTTAATCTCCATCGTTCATTTTCTTGCTTGATCCTTCCTCTACAGTTGTGTTAAAAACACATTTCAATCTGTGTCGTCTGATCTTCCTTGAATTTTCATAATCGTTTGATCAAATAAAAAACTTTATCTTTTACCTCAAAATCATCAATTGTCATCTCAACATCCTAGTGGGCCTTAATTTGAATAATTTGCTTAGTCTTAGTATTAAACGTGTTGTGTCAGTGACCCCTAGCTCGGTTATCACTGTGCTCGGTATACACTGTGTTTTACTTGGTGTTCACTGACTCTCAGTGTATACATAACTCTTCATTTACCGACCACATAAACATTGTTTGTTCCATATCTATAAATCATAACAAAAATTTTCCACCATAATAATACCCAAATAAGTTGACATCAATGAGAATACATTAACTGATAATGTTTATCATCACTTCTACAACTCGGTTTAATATCAACAAATGACTTCAAACATATAATTATTTTTAGTTCATCAATCTCTTCGTTTGGCATTGATGGAAACACAATATGAAATATGCAATATAAAATGTCATACAACAAAATACCATACTTTTATTCTACAACTGCAACAATTCTATAGCTCTCCTTAGCTTGAATATAAGTTGTGTTAGTATAAACAAAAACTCACCATGCAAACTCTCCCTACAGTTTTGACTTTTTAGCTCTTGAATCTCTCTGTAGATTAGATGCCTTTTCTCTCTCTTTCTTTGTGCTCCCTCAATGAGTAGATATTCCATCGATCAACTCTCTCCCTTAGATGGATATATATTTCATTGAATCATCTCTCCCTTTATATTTCATTGATCAATTCTCTCCTTTTGACAACAATGCCAAAAAGAAATATGTAGCTCTTCAGTAGCCAAAGAAAATATCTCTAATTTTCAGTGTAGTAGGTAACTTTCAGTCACTGATATGTGTGTGTTAGTTCAGTTCAGCTTTGCATAAACATGATTGATATTTTGATTTCATGTAGGTTGATGCAACCTCCTACTCATCTCAGTTACCAATAGATGGTGGATGAACCCCTAGTCTACCTCTCAAGTACTCAAATGTATCCTTCAGTAAGGTTTTTGTGAATATGTCTGGATGTTGTTCTTTTGATTGTACATATTCCAGTATTACTTGTTTATCTTGTACTTGTTCCCTCAAGTAGTAATATTTTATAGATATATGATTTGTCTTTGCATGCATCACAGGATTCTTTGAAATATTTATAGCAATTGTATTATCACATTAAATCATCACTGTTTCAGTGATCTCCTCATTCATTCCTTTCAATAGTTGTTTTATCCATGCTATGTTCAAACAATTTGCAGCAACAACAACATACTCTACTTCTGCAGTTGACTGAGATATCCATCCTTACTTCTTGCCTATCCAAGTAACTAGTCTTCCTCCAATAAAGAATGCTCCACCAGTAGTTTTGTTTCTATCATCTATGTTCCCAACCCAATCAACATCAATATAAAATTTCAATTTGAACTTTCCTTCACTTTTATACCATAGTCCATAATCCTTAGTATTCTTCAAATATCTAAAAATTATTTTCACAATAGTCATATGTGATTCTCTGGGGTTGGCAAAAAATCTTGCAACTATTCCAACTGCGTGTGCAATGTAAGGTCTTGTGTGAATAACATACATCAATTTACCAACCATCGATCTATATAATGTCTGGTTTACCTCAAGTGTCTTGTCTTCCTTTTTTTAGATTTCATCATGTCACCATAGGTGTTTCGAGTGGTTTTGATTCTTCCATTCTGAATGTCTTTAGTACTTCCTTGATGTATTTTGATTGAGTAATGTAGATACCTTCAGTCTGTTGTAAAATTTGCAATCCTAGGAAAAAATTTATCTCACCAAACATCGATATCTCAAATTCTTTCCTCATTTCATCAAAAAATGAAGTGCATAAGTTATCATTACCTGCAAATATAATATCATCAATGAATATTTTAGTAATAAGTGTCTTATCATCATTTCCTCATTTTAAATACACTTTGTTGTTGTCACTTATTCTAATAAATCCAATACTTATAAGATAAGAATGCAATCTTTCATACCATGCTCTCGGTGCTTGTTTCAGTCCATATAAAGCTTTGTGTAACTTACATACCATGTATGTCTGATCAGGATCAACAAAACCCTCAGGTTGTTCAATGTATACCTCTTCTTCCAGTATTCCATTCAAAAATGGAAACTTCACATCCATCTGATATACCTTGAGTCCTTTGTATGTAGCGTATGTAAGTAGTATTCTTACTCCTTCTAGCAATGGGTGCAAAAAATTTCTCCATAGTCAATTCCTTCTTCTTGTGCATACCCTTTGCAAACCAATCTTGCTTTGTTTCTGGTTACATTCCCATCTTCATTTAGTTTGTTTATGAAAATCCATTTAGTTCCAATGACATTTTGTTCACTCGGTCTCGGTACTAATGTCCATGTCTTATTTTTTGTATCTGCTCAATTTCCTCATTCATAGCATTAATCCATTCTTCATTTTCTAATGCATCTCTAACATTCTTAGGCTCAAATTCACAAATTAAACAAGTGTCATCTCTAAACTTACTTCTTGTCATCATGCCTGCTCTTTTATCTCCAATAATTTGATTCCATGGATGATGTCTTCTCACATATTTAGCAAGTATAGGCTCAAATCTTGGTTCTTCATTATCTTCTTTTGTTTGTTCATTGTCTCTTGGTTCATGATCTTCAGTTTTAGCATTTTCCCGATTCTCAGTCTGTGCTACTTGTTGCCTGGTGACATTACCTTGTTGCACAATAACATTAGGCATATGCATCTGTATAGAATCAAGTTCTTCCCAGTAAAAAAATTTACTATAATCCTATGGTTCTTTCATGTTTTCCTCATCATTTAGCTCAACAAACTCATCAATGATTTTGTTAGTTGTCTTGTTCAAACATTTATAAGCTTTACTCTTAGTAGAATATCCAAGAAATATTCCTTCGTCACTTTTTGAATCAAATTTACCATTTCTCTCATCTTTCAGAATATAACACCGACTACCAAATATTCTAAAATAACTTACATTCGTTGTATACCCATACCATAGGTCATAAGGTGTTTTGTTTGAATCTTTCTTCAGTTGTACTCGGTTCAGTGTGTAAATAGTTGTGTTGACTGCTTCTCTCCAGTATTTTTGTGCAACACTCTTTTCAATCATCAATATTCTGGCACAATCAACAATTGATATGTTTCTTCTTTCAGCAATCCCATTTTGCTCTAGTGTCCTCAGTGCAGAAACCTGTCTCTTGAATCCATACTCATTAAAAAATTTAGTAAACTCATTAGAAATAAATTCACCTCCTCTATTAGATCTCAAACACTTTAGATCTCTACCAGTTTCTTTTTCCACTTTAGCTTTTTACCACTTAAACATCTTAAATGCTTCATATTTTTCTTTTAGGAACATGACAGTCATCATCCTAGAGTAGTCATCAATAAATAAAATAAAATATATGTCCCCATAATAGCTCTGTGTTCTCATTGGTCCACCTAGGTCTGCATGAACTAACTCCAAAATATCATTAGATGAAAAATTCTTGCTCTTGAAACTAGATTTTGACATCTTACCCATTTGACAATTTTTGCACATTACATGGTCTGGTTTAGATAAGCTCGATAAGCCTCTAACTTTTCTTTTCCTACTAATCTTAACCATGTTGTCAAAATTTACATGACAGAGTATTTTATGCCATAACCATATATCTTCATTATTTTCCAATAAGCAAGTAGTTTCAGCTATGTCAAGATAGAATAGGTTACCTTTAGATTGTTCGCCAGTGCCGATCAATTTTCCTTTTCCATCATAGATTCTTTCTTTTCTATTCTGAAATGCAACTCGGTGACCTATGTTATTCAACTATGAAACACTCAACAGATTGTAGTTAATTCCTTTTACCCAATAAGCATTTTCACATTTGATTTGATTTTTCAGCATAATAGTACCTTTTCCTTTCACTTGACAGGGTGTATCATTTCCCATTCTTACTGATCCTCCATCATAATGTTCAAGAAATTCAAAATTTACTTTATCACCATTCATGTGATGTGTATAGCCAGTACCAATAACCCAAATATCATGTTTACTAACTTTAGAGATAAGTGTTGTTTATACATACCTTTCATCTTCATCTGAATCATCTTTCAAAGCTATGAACACTGTCTCGATATCTTCGTCACTATCAGAGCTACTGTCATTAACTTTATCTTCAACAATGTAACAAGATTTCTTACATTTATCTTTATAATATCAGTTATCTCTTATGTCATACTGTTGGTGGATTTTGTAGTCTTGGTCATCCTTTCTGTCATTAGATCTATCATTTCTATTATCATTCTTTTTGTTAGGGCACCTTGTAGCAAAATGGCCAATATCTTTACAGTTAAAATAGATCAAAGGTAGTTTGCCTTTATATCTTCCTTTACCTCTGTGAAATATTTTAACCATTAAAGCTTCAAGTTCATCAAGTTCCTTGTCATCACTATCATTGTTACTGTTAATTCTGATTATTTGTTTGCTACTAGATTTACCAATTTTTAAAGTAGACATAAATGCGGACTCCATAGATGGTACAATACTTTTGTCAAATTTACTCAGCTCAAAATAAATCAATCTTCCAACAAGACTATCAACAGTAATGTTATTTCCAGGTGTAGCTCTCATTTCATGTATTGCAGAGACTCTTATAGAATAAATAGGCAATAGAGTTCTAAGAATCTTACTCACAATAGTGTCTTCATCAATGGTTCCACCAAATCCTCGAATAACATTCACATCTTCCTTAAGTCAGGTGTTGTACTGTGCTATTTTTTCTCCTTCCTTCATTCTCATATCATCAAACTTTCCACGAAGACTTTCAACTTTGGCTCTCAGTACATTTGCATCTCCTCCATAAACTAGTGTAAGTTGATCCCACATCTGCTTGGAAGTTGTACATCTCTTGATGTCCTCAAATTCAGCATCTGTGAGTGAAGAAGAAATCTGCACCATGATAAGGTTATGTTCATGTTTCTCTTTCATCTGATTTACAGTCAAAGGTCTAGAAGGTAGAATGAATTCATTGTGTAGATAATCTACAATGTTGTCTCCAATACTTGATAGATATAGTCTCATTCTGCTTTTCTATGTTGAGAATCTATCCTTATTCAGCTTTGATGCATCTCTCTTATACATCTTGTGATCTTTAGCTTAAGTCCTTCAAAACATTCTTCTAAGCATTGTATGCTCTCTGATAAGCATTGCATGCTCTAGTAAGAACTGTATGCTCTGATAAGAATTGTATGCTTTGATACCAATTCTTAGAATAACCTAGAGGGGGGTGAATCAGTTAGATTCAGTCTCCTCCAAATTATCCTACAATCCCAAATTTCTCCAGATGTATACCAAAACAAATTCAAACATATAATATAACTCGATGAAAATGTATTCTGTAATCTCAAACTTTCATCAATAGTGTTTACCAAATATTAGTAAATTAATACTCTGATTACCGATCTAGGTCAATAAAGTAAAGTGTAAAGTAAAATAAAAATCCACAACACTCATGCACATTGACACATGGCTTTTTAACATGGAAACCCCACTAAGGGAAAAGCCACCTAGGACTGCTAACCCAAAATATTTTCACTCTTCTGAAGTGAGCTCGGTGAAGAGCCAACCCTGTTAAAGGTTACAATGCACACATTTCTGATTAAGTAAAAACAGGTTTTACAAGGACCCAAAACCTTTACAAAGTAATAAATTTTAGCAAGTTTTACAAGGACCTAAAAACTAAAGAGTTAAAAATAGATATTCAACAAAGAGAAGATACATCTGTGCCATAGCACCCAAAAAGGAAAGGAAATGGAAAACAAGCAACCGAGCCAAAAAAAGTCCCACAGAAAATAGCAATAAAAATAGGGACAACAAAAAACCCCAAAGGGACAGAGAAAAGGATAGCTACATTCCCTGCACAAGTTCCTCCACTTCAATGATCATTATCTACATGTTGCTGACCAAACTCTTGAGCTCCGCAGTGTCTTTGTCCTCCTTAGGACTGTTCTTCTTTGTGCTAGCTCTGGTGCATGATCCCAGGCCAATACCCTCTTTTATCTCTCTTCTCTCCTTCTCCTTGTTATCCTTGTCTAGTTTGTCCATTAAAATCTGTGCATGGCCACAGTAAGCTTTGAGACTAATTAGACATTGTTCCCTAATTTTTTTAACCATGGCCTCCAACCTCTCCACCTTAGTAGTCAGATTCATGATCTGCACAGCACTGCTATCTTTCTCAGCCCTATCTTGGATATCTTTGATTTGTCTCTCCATTGTCCCCACTTTATTACCAAACTCCACCTAGGCTTCAGAATTCTCTACCACTTCTTTCATTTCATTCAGACAAACAACCGTCGGTTTTTCCCCAATTCCCATACTATTGAGAATATTTATCTCGGCCTTCATAATATCAACTTGTTTTTTTAGATTATTCTAATCATCAATCAAATTGCTTACTAGATCAGTGAAACCCACAATGCAATCTTTGTTGTCTGCAAAAAATTGATGCCCCCATGTGTCCACATTGTCATGGAAATCACAATCCTTTCACCCAGAATCTTCATCAGTTCTAGTATTCTTATCGTTTTTCATATTTCCTTCTCCCTACTTATTTTCTTCAGTTTTCTCCCTGAGACTGGTGTCTTCAATGACCTCATATTTTCTCTCCTCCTTGTTTTTCCCTCTTTCCTTATCCTCCTGGTTCTCCTCTGTATTAATCTTTAAATATTCCTCGTCTGACGTAAGATTAATACTCCTCTTGCTGGAATATCTACTGTTCGGGTAATTTTAACTTTTTCCTTACCCTCCCCACATTTTCTTTTTTTATCCTCCTTTTTCACCTCCTCAATTTCAGTCACTATTTCTGACTCCTCATTCTGAATCTTCTTCTTTGTTATCTTTTTACCCTTTTTCTTTCTGCTTCCCTCCCCAATCTCCTCATCACTATCCTTCTCCATTTCTGACCCTTCAGAGTAGGGTTTCTTCTGGTTTTTTGAAGCACCCTTTCTATTAGATTTAGGGGTTTTTGATCCTTTGGAATCCTCTTCACTTTCTGTTTCTTCCCCATACATACTATCATCTTCATCCCCTTCAGTCTCTTCTTCATCCTTCAAAATCTTCTTCCCCAATGGCCTTTCCACTTTCTTAGTTTTCAACACCTCATATATGAGAAACATAAGCCCTTGGTAGGATGCATGGTCTCCCTTCAGATCTTTCTATAAACTAGAAATGGTAGCATCTAACAAATTGAGAAGATAGTAAGGTAAACTGACTTTAACCTTGTGCCTAAAATGGTTTAATAACATGAAATGGTGCCTATACTCCCTAGCAAACCTACCATCAAGAGTGACATAACTGATGATCACATATAGGACATACCTCCAAGGTCTGGAAATGCGCTTTGGATTATGGTAGGAAGCATCAATCTTGACCAGTCTATTCTTTTCCTTCTCATCTTCCGAGAAAGTCTCCCAAGATTTATCCGAGATCAGTCTATCTTGCTAAAACTTAATTCCATCCATACCCATTATCGTATCTTCGGCAATGATCTCCTCCGTTACGTCCATATACTGATCACCAACCAAGACCTTGCCCTCTTTCCAGGATTTTGTAAATATCCTATTGATAGAAGGATTCCTACCATGGAGTCGCTCCAGAAAAATAGCCAGCCCACCCTCTTTCACAATCTTCCATACTCTGTACTTTTTCTTCTAGTTTTTGCAGTTAACAGGCTCAACCCTTTTCTTATTTCCACCCATTTTCTTACTTTGGTTGCAGAAAATATTTCTGTTATGGCTATTAATAATGCCAAAATTAGCTTTACGTAATACCAAAAATACCCAGAAAGCATGCCAAATCCAGCTCGCAATCATGATAGAGTACTTACACCTTCGAAGGCAATAATGACACATCACCTCCATATTAATGATTTTAAAACAACTTACCATTTGTAATTATTTTGTTGACGGATCCTCAATCGATCACTCTCAAGAAATAATTTTGCTTCAATTGGCACATCATTTCCATCATTCCACTATGCCACCTCATCACTCTTACAAGCAATATTAGCCGCCCAGTCAGGTTCGCCATTTGCCTCCCGATAATTATGTGTAATAATACATTTTTCAAAAGAGTGAATGATATATTTGGATTTTTGAATAATATTATAAATAGTCCATGAAGCAGGAGTATCATTATTTAAACACTTGACTATGTTGAGAGAATCCCCTTCTAACCAAACTTTAGTGCTACCTTTCTCTTTAGCTAAAATAAGACCCTGAAGAGCTGCACAGGCTTTTGCAAGAGGATTCATTTGATTACCAATGGGAATAGTTTTTATACCTGTACAGACACCATTTTCATCTTTGATGATAATGCCACACCCTGCCACCCCTGGATTTCCATTAGAGGCACCATCAAAATTGATTTTATGCCATCCCTTTGGGGGACAATCCCATCTAACATCCTCTCTTTTAGCTTTGTTATCCTTTTTTTTGGAATTGTCATTGATTTTCCAATTTTTGAACAGGTAATATCATTCTCCTATAGAGGTTCCAACACTCTATCTTCTAACATAATATTCTCTTTTATGGCTCTCTTAATCTTAAAGAAAACCTCCTTCTCATTATTCATTTTATCTCTGAACACTCTATCATTTCTTTCTCTCTAGACCCCACAACAAACATGGGAGAGGAAAAAATTCCAAATCTTAACAACAGTGTCATGCTTTGATGGATAGATCCAAGATTTAAAAAGACTCTCCAAATTATCAAGAAAAACCCACTCAATATTAAGGATATGGAAAAAGAAATCACAAATCTTTCTGACAAATGGGCAGTGGATGATGATATGTCCTGCACTTTCCTCCTCTTGCTTGCATAGGTAGAACCTTTTAACAATAGTTATACCTCTTTTTCTGAGATTGTCAGTAGTCAGAATTTTATTTTGCATCATTATCCAGAAAAAAACATTAATTTTAGGAATGAGGTTTTTATCCCAAACTTTCACCCAAAAAGGCTCAATAAGGTCTTCAAACTCCAAATGGTATAGAGAAGAGATAGTTAAGTTACCATTAATTGATGACATTAATTTTTCCATTAGTACACTTAGTGAAAAACATTGACAGAGATCATCGGTAAAAGCATTACCGACGGACTACAAGCATTACTAGCAAACAGCAAGCATACCCAACAGAACACAGAGGTCATGAAAAATGCTAAGTATGGAATTGACCGACAAACACTGACAAGTGTTGCACCGATGAAGTGAACAAGACATCACTGACGGGTCAATAACATAACATCGAGATCATCACTGAAGACACAATTTTGAAAACAAAACTGACAGAACAAAAAAGACATACCCGACGACCAGTTTTACAAAGGAACACCGACAACAAAGAAAACCAACCATCAGAATCGACAGTCATTTAGAGAACCCACAAAAAGTGGATCTGAGTTTTACACGTCAGATAAAGAAATATAATTCTATTTATAGAGTTTTAATTTGTTTTAAATCATAACTTGAGGGTCAAGCAAGCTTTATGTAAAAGTTTTAAAGCATCCTAACGGATCTAAAACATATCTAACTAAAGATCAAGGTCAAGTTGTAAACCTTGGATCTAGAGTTAACTTGCGAAGTGTGAATCAAGAATTGAGCCAAAATCTAGTATAAATAGATGTTCAAATCAATTGTTAGTTATGAATTCATTGTTGTTGATAGCCACGAAGAGCATCTAAGGAGCAGAAGGCAGAATTCATGCAAAGTTCAGAAACAAATCACATCAGTTGTCAAGAACACATAGAGGCTAACGATGAGCAGAAAAATGTATTATTCAATCATGGAAGGATGATTACTTATACATAGGAAGCTTTATTGGATCTGTTATCAGAAATTAGAGATTGCATACATCATCAGATCAGAGACTTATGTATTTTCATTCTAACAAGTGCATCACATCTAAAATCCTTTTGTAGAAGGTGGACTTAACTGTTCCTTACAAATCTCTTAATAGAGTGCACACTTAACAGTGTTGCTAAAGCTTCAAATGAAGTAGATCTTAATAGGTCTGCACTGTAATACTCCTAACAGGGTAGGTCATCAGAAGTGACCGATTGTAAATCCTTGACCAGCCCCTTCTTATCTACAGATAGTGAAGTCTTGTGGGTAACAATCCGCACCGCAATTTTTACTTCCTAATAGGAGTTTTCTGCAATATCATATCTTGTGTTATGTGTTATCTATTTTCATGAATGTTTCTTTTATGGTTACATATTAAAGAACTTATGATATGATTACATATACATAAAGAAAGATGAACAGTTAGATAAGATAATTTACA
>MU223838.1:172778-197702 GCA_018584345.1 Thuja plicata | reverse complement strand
CAGTTCAAAAAGGTAACTCATAATTAGCTCTTCAGTTAACCAAACTCTATCTCCTCTTTACCAAATGAAGAGGTGGAGTTTACTGAGGACCTCTCCTGTTCCTTTTGATCTCAACTGTTCATCTCCCAATCTCTGGGATTGATCTCAACCGTTCATATCATCACCAATTCCTATATAATAAACCCTTCAAAACCATTTGAAGGATCTAGGATTTCAAGCTCTTGTGCGCCATTACTCCATCAGTTTGGTTCTAGCATTCAAGTCATCTTGCGAACACACACACACACATTTCAAATATCAAATTCTCGATGCTTCTCAAGTCATAGACGCTGCCCCGCCAATACTGAGCATCAAGAACAACATTTCAGAAGGAGTAGAGAGAAATAATAGAAGCTTCGAGCATTGTGGGGTTTGCATTTATTTGTCTTCCTTTCTCTTACTTGTACATTTTATTGATCACGTTTCTAGTATTCATTTAGTAGTCATTATATACTTGATTTGCATTCATTTGTGAAACCTTTGCTACTAACCCTCACCTTTGGAAAGCTTTGGGAATCGAAAGAGAGGCGTACAATATTATCCTTCCAATGCCTAAACCTGATACAAGCCACATTATCACCTTGATATATAATATCCCCTTTTATTATGCCTTCATTCCATATAGTAGCAATGCCCCTAGAAGCACCATTAGAGTCACCCCCACAAGTTACCCATTCTTAAAAAATCTAAGCTTTTCAACTTTATCCTTGAGCATTTTGGTTTCTTGAATCAAAAAAATATCTAGTCTTTATCCCTAATCATATTCCTAACAATGTCCTATTTATGGGGATTATTCAGTCCCCTAATATTCCAAGATCTGTTGGCTTTCATCCGCAATGTTCTTTTTGGCCTCCTTATTTCTCGCCTTCTGGTTTGACGGCCTCCCTGGAAAAGATATAATAGCTCCCACATCTCCATTTCTCCTACTTCTTGTTGCTACCTTTCTTCTTGGTAGCTCTTTGTCCTTCTTTCCTTTTTTTTCTCTCCTAGAGTTTCTTTCTCATCTTCCATTTCACTCTATTCCCCCGCAAGGATTTGGCTTATCTCTATAGGGTCCCCCCAGTTAGGTATTTCAATATCATGATTTCTTCCCCCTTAGGTGTCATTTCTGATTGGTTAAGGGTTTCTTGACTCACCACCATATCCTGTTGTTTTTTTGCTCTTTAGTATTTCAACCACTTCTTGAGTGTCAAACTCTGGGCTCCCTTCTTATTGTTTATCCTCTTTCTCCCGATTAGGATCTTCCATTTCTTCATCTTCTATATCCACTGTTACTGTTTCTGTAATCTCCCCTTCTTCAACTTGGGCTTCTTCTATATCCTGATTTTGTCCCTCATTTTCACCTTTCTCAGGATCCTCATTATTTGTAAGAATTACTGCAATAGGTTTGGATATCACTGTATTTCCCAGTAAAGAATTATTAACAGTGTTAGATTTACTATCTTGTCCCTTTTTCTCTTTATGTTGGCCTTCCCTTGCTATGTCTCTTCCAGCTTTGATAATCCTCCCTACAGGAACCCATTTCTTATTATTTTTCTGGATAACTTTTGTCGGGCACTTCTTTGCCCAGTGTCCAGCTTTCTTGCAGTGAAAACATGCAAAAGGGATGGTTTAGTATTCAATAGCTTGCTCCCACGATCCCAGTTTAGAGTTTAGATTTGTTTTCTCTGGCATATCAGTATCTTGTGTTATACCGACACAGATCCTTGCGTAGGTGAGTCTTCTCCTGGACCATTCTCTTCACATGTCTCCATTCCCAAACCACTTCTCGGTGCCAAAATTTGACAAATATAGGGGCAGTACCAACCCTATTGATCATATCCGAGAGTTCTTTGCTAGTTGCGTCAAAGTCGTTCATGATGAGACATATCTAATGTGATTGTTCCCGCAAAGTTTAGCCAGACCAGCAATGGAATGGTTCTCACATCTACCTCATGGCATTCAATCTTGGGGAGAATTGGCTGAAAAGTTCATAGCTCACTTCCATCATAACATCGAGCGCAAGGTCAGCATCAAGGACCTTTATGACATTAAACAAAAAGATAGAGAGTCTTTTGTGAAATTCCTATAGAGATAGAGGAATACGGAAAACCGTATAACATATGATGTGCCCAAACAACACTTAATAGTCATGTTTGTTGACAATTTGATCCCAGACATGTCATTCACAACAGAGTTACAGTTAGCTCTGAACTTCACACAACTCATCGAAAGAGGAGTTTGTTGTGAGAAGAACTTGGTCAAATGAGGAATCCTTGTCGATCCCACACAAACGAACACAAATAAAAATGCAATGAAAAAGGCTAAGTGGTGGAACAAAAACAAAAATGTCACTAGCAATGGTGTCATTGATGTAAAGATAGTCAACTACACGCAACCCAAGGTGTCACTACAAGGTGCACCTGTGGCAAACCAAAACCCCATAGGGCCCACTCAACAAGCATACACCCAAAACCAACCTGTTGATGGGGTTTTTCTGGCTGGGTCTGCCAACAGAAACTAGCGGTAGAAGGAGGGCATGAACTTGTCCCCCTCTCGAGATTCTAATTTTACACCTCCTGAGGGTTCCCTGAGTTATAGTTTTAGGAGTCAAGCCTTCAGTGGGATTGGGAATTCCTCCCTAGCAAAATTTGAAAAAATCCTTAGGTCTGCCCCGAACCCTGGAAGGTTTGTCAAACTCGAGCCTCCTACTCGAAAGAAACGGACCACGAAAACCACACCAGCCACTATTGTCTGGGGGACTAGCATACCTTAGAATACCCAAACTTCTCAGACAATCCCGAGAACCAGCGCTCAAACTATCCAAAGTCCAGTTCCCCCAATGGCTGCATATTTTGGAAACACCGGGTCCCCAATGGGAACTTTATGGGTGCAATCAATGACTTACCCTCACACCCAGAGAAGATCTGCCCTTAATATGAGCACTTAGGCTCACGGACCACAAAAGAGCATTTATAGGCATATAAGGATGCCATGAACTGACACTAGATCTAGCATGAAGATGTTGTGACCCAGATGTTTCCCTTGTCTTTAGGGCAAGGTGAGTTGAACTGGTACCTTAACCTTCCCGCCAACTCCATTAACAGTTGGTAGGACATGGAGGACGCCTTCCTGGCTGCCTTTCGCGTACATGTGGACCTAGCCTGGTCCCATAGCCAATTCATCTCCATTAGGAAGGAACCAAATGAACCTCTTACAACATTCAACCATCAGTTCCAGCGTGCCTTGAAGTGGTGCATGGGCCATTTCATTCCATCCCTAGAAGTAACCATACAGACTTACCTTAACGCGATGGACCCCTTCATTTCCACTCTCCTTTGGAGAACAACCACCGTGGGCGATCGGGACACTTTGGTGAAGGTTTACAACCTAGCTTTATAATTATCCTGTGGTCTCAACAAATCCCTGGGTGGGATTGGGCAGAGCGTGCCCTTCAACATGATCCCTGACGGAACAACGTATGCCAGGGGGTATAACCCCAATCTGGCAATGGGTGCTCCCTCGATGGCAATGAATCCCCCACCACCTCTAATAGACCAGCAGGCCTGGTACATTTATCCAACGTAGACTCAGGTAGTACCAGGTCTGGAAGCTTTCCCTTGGAATCAGCCGTAGTAGGCACAACAACCTCAGGCATGACCGTCTGAAGTACCCTTCTTTCAATCGTCCGCGACTAGAGGATTTTCGCCCTCGACTCTGACTAATACTGCTACCTTCCTAGGAAACCAACAACAACAACCATCACACTGTGACACCAATACTCAGTTGACCGCCATGGTTGAGTCCCTCCAGCGAATGTTTTCTACCTTGACTATGGACATGGGTCAACTGAAGGCGGGGTCCTATGCTCCCCAGAATTCTAACTCCTAGAGGGGGAATGTATTCTCCGGCCAATGAAACAACAATGTCGAGGGAAGAAACTTCAACAACAGGCCTAGGCCCAATCAACAGCAATGGAACAATAACATGAACACCGGAGGTCCACCTCCGAACCAAAATGCCAACCAAAACGGTGCTGGACCATCACATTTCACACCATTCGCAGACTTCCAGCCCATGACTAATTAGTGTAGATTGCACGACACAGGTTCACATAATGAGGTAAATTGTGCCACGTTGGAAAAATTAATCATGATCTCCCAGCTAGACAGACAACAATCGCATGATGCTACCCCTCCAGAGCCTCCTATGCAAGAGTCAACCCACAATGCCTTCACCTGTGAGACCATCTTCTTCGGGGCTTCTGGGGAAGATGAAGAGGAATTCAAATTACATGGATTCTTTAATGAATCTATCTTTCCCTTTGAGGCGAACACCTTCACCAACCCACAGACTCCATACAATACTCAAAGTTAGGTTGGTAAAGGACTAGCTTACACACCTATGCCCCCTATCAAGGACACTCCTCCTCCCCGGGATAACACAACCGACTAACCCGCTCCTCTAAAGGGTTCTAGCTCTAACCAAGTGAAAGACCTAGCCGAGGGAAATCACCAATTCCCAGGAGGAAGATTCAATATTACAAGGGCGTTAGAACAAACCACCACCTCTATGACCTTAATGGAGGTCTTGCTAAACTGTCCTGAGCAGAAGAAGTCTCTTCTGAAGCTCTTTGGAAACCCAAAAGTCGTCAACCGCCCACCCAAGACTGTCTTGTTTGAAGATGCTTACGCGGCCATCTTCTAGGGGAACAACAAAGATCCTCCCTTCCTACTAGGCCCGAATATCCAAGGCAAGAACATACACAATTGCTAAGTAGACTCTGGAGCTTCGGGTAACATCATGCCCTTTTCCATTTGTCAGAAGCTCAGATTCCATCCCACCCCATCTAATGGTGCAATGATCCAGCTAGATAAGACTACCGTAAAAATGGTGGGGGAATTGAAGAACATCCAGATACAGCTTATCTAGGACCCCAAGATAGCCAGCATAATCAACATCCAAGTGGTGGACATCCCAGAGACTTATGGGATGTTATTAAGTAAAAATTGGTCTAAGTCCTTGAATGGATAATTTTCGACCGACTTCACCCATTTATGGCCCCCCTGGGAAGGAGAATCAAACAAGATCTGGGTCAAAAGTGAACCCCAGATGAAATAGGCCCTTACTAAGGTCGGGAGGGTCAGTGAGGTCTTCTTCTCTGAGACTTCCCCGGGGATGTACCGACCCTTTGAAATCTTGACATTCGATTTCATCCCCGGGGAAGATCCCATAGTGCTGCAGAGAACCCAGGACCTAGAAGAAAAGCTGAGAGTTGAGGTTGACTCTCAAGGTGCCACAGCGACCCTCGCTACACTCCTATCTAGCACTTGGTGTCAAGTACACTATTAGAAACATTTAGAGCTTGAGTGTGGGCCTTTCCTTTCAGTCACCACCCGGCACACCGATGCCTTCCGAAATAAAGAGCATATAGCTGATTCCCCAGAGCCTAGTGTTCCTACAAGATGCACTCCTTTGGTGCCATCTCCATGGGAATCCCAAATCCAAACTCCTCCAGAGGTAAACCCTACCTGCATGCCAACAGTTCAGGAGGAAGCTCCTCCCAAGTCTCCTGAAAATAATCCAAAGGCTACTCTCACTCCCCAGCCCCAAACTATGAATAGCGATTTGTGGACCCTCAAGTTCGATGGGTCCTGATCCAAACAAATCTATGGGGCCGGGGTAGAATTAATCAACCCATGAGGGAAGTCCTTCCTCGCATCCTACAGACTGCAGTTCAACTACACAAACAATGTCACAGAGTACAAGGCTTTGGTCCTTGGGCTCTTATTTGCATTAAGGAAAGGTGTCACCCACCTCCGGGCTCTGGGTGATTTAGAGTTGGTTGTCAAATAGGTACAGATTCAATACACATGCCATGATAAAAGACTGGCCACATACCGCAATCGGGCTTGGAGCCTTATTGAATATTTTGATGCCTTTGGCATTGACCTCATTCTCTGACGATGAAACTATGTCCCGGATGCCCTTGCCATTTCTGCCAGCACACTTGAGCCAATGGCTGGCTTGTGACTCCAGAGATTTTTAGTTGAGATGGTCCCTACCCTGTCCATTCTAGATAATGTCACCCACTTTCAAGTTTTTGAGGACGATCAACATATCCTAGCCTTCATGGCCAATGTTGGCATCTTTGAAGACCAGATAGTAGAGGAACGAGACCATGACGATACTGGGTAGGGTGACGAAGATGATGGGATCATGGACCTACCTACTAATACCATCCTGAAGGGGATGGTTGTGTTGGAACAAATCTTTGACTCAGACCCTCGGTCTTGGGAGAAGATGTCATCTTCCTCTGAGGGAGGAAAGTTTGAAAAGGTAAACATCGGCCAGCCTGGTGAAGAAAAGATGATCCACATTGGCACCTCTGCTCCCATGAAGAGAAGGATAAGATTCTCATGGTTCTCCAAGAATACATAGATGTGATTGCATGGGGATATGAGGATCTAAAAACATACGAAACATCCATTATGACTCATACTATTCTCCTAAAACCTGATGCTAAGCCCTTTCGGAAAAAACAATGACCGATCAACCCACTGATCGAGCCTCTGATTCGTCAATAGGTAGAAAAAATGTTGTCAGCCTGGATAATCTTCCCAATCTGGCACACTACATGGGTTGCCAATCTAGTCCCTATGCAAAAGAAGAATGGTGAAATTTGCCTTTGCGTGGATTTTCAAAACTTGAATAAGGCCTCCAAGAAAGATAACCACCCTCTCCCTTTGTTGGATGAGGTGTTACAAATAGTGAATGGATCCTAGATGATGTCATTCTTGGATGGGTATTCCAGATATAACTAGTTCATGGTTAAGTATGAAGATAGGGAGAAAATAGCGTTCACCACCAAGTGGGGAATGTTTGCATACAGGAGAATGCCCTTTGGCTTGATTAATGCAGGGGCCACATTTCAGAAGGCCATAGACATTGCGTTCAAGGGCCTCATGAATTGGTGCATAATCATCTACATGGATGATTTGACCATCTTTTCCCGGGACATGCATGACCATTCCGCCCATCTCGCTTAAATCTGTGAGAGATGTCGCCGGTATGGAATATCCCTCAACCCCAAGAAGTGCATATTCGGGGTCACCAAAGGGAAGTTGCTCAGGCATATAGTCTCTAAGAAGGGCATAGCCATTGACCTTGAGAGAGTTGAAGCATTGCTAAACCTACAAATGCCCGGCAGCAAAAAAGAGATGCGATCTTTCTTTGGAAAGATCAACTTCATCCGGCAGTTCATCACTAGATTCGCCGAAATAGTCAAACCACTCAATGAAATGATGAAAAAGGATACCAAGATTGAGTGGAGTCCTGAAGCAAAGTGGGCGTTCACCTAGATCAAGCAGACAATAATGGAAGCACCCATCCTGGCTAGTCTAGACTACTCCCTTCCGTTTTACATTTACTCCTTTGCTTCGCCGCATTCTGCCACGATGGTGTTGACTCAAAAGGTTGAAGGGAAAGAACAGCCAATAGATTTCATGAGCTCCCCCTTCAAGAATGTCGAAGTCTGATATTCATCACTAGAGAAACAAGCCTTCGCTCTAGTTCACACTGTGAAGAAATTTCAGCATTACATTCTCCGAAGCAAGGTACATGCTATCATTCTGGACCAGGCCGTTAAGTCTCTACTGATGCAGAGTGAGTTGGGTGAAAGATGGGGGAAATGGATGGCCATCCTCTAGGAATATGACTTAGAAATGTAGCCCATGAAGATAGTTCGAGGCCAAGGACTGAGTCGAGCGATGGCAGAAGAGACTCCCCGCATAGAATGTCAAGCTTACACAGTGGATTCCATCACTCAAGACTCGTGGTATACTGATCTGGTATATTTTCTACTAAATAAAAAATTCCCGGAGGGGTTACCTCCCAATAAATGTAGCACCCTGTGGATGAAAAGTGCTCACTTCATGATCAAAGACTTCGTGCTCTACCACAGGAACTACAAGGGAGTGTACCTCCAGTGCATCGACAAAGACCAAGCTGTGAATGTGATTGATGAGTTTCACGGAAAATTTGGAATCAGGCATGGCTCAGGCAACCCCACTCCCATCAGATCCTTCAGGCCGGATACTATTGGCCCTGTATATTCAAAGATGTTTACACTCATGTCAGAAAATGCCACACTTGCCAAACCGTGGCACATCATGAGCGTAACCCGGCCATGCCTTTGTAACCAGTCTTCGAGGCTAGGCCCTTTGCCCAATGGGAATTTGACTTCATCAGAGAAATCAACCCCAACTCGTCTGCCAACCACCAATACATTCTCACTGCTGCTGATTACTGCACCCGATTGTCTGAGGCTATACCGTGTAAGAATAACATGGTAGACATAGTTATCAAATTCCTGAAAGAAAACATCGTCACAAGGTTTGGAATTCCCTTTGCTTTGGTATGTGACAATGGTCCAGCATTTTCTTTGGTGTAATTACTTGAGTGGACCTACAATCGAAAGATCACTCTGAAGTTTTCTAGCAACTATTACCCCCAGGGGAATGGCATTGCTGAATCTACGAATAAAAATCTACTTGAAGTGATCAAACAACTGCTAGAACAGAATCCCTGGGATTGGCATCAAAAGTTGAAGTCCACCCTCTGGGCAGATCGCATTCGAATCAAGGTCACCCTAGGAACATCCCCGTTCCATCTGGTTTATGGCCAGAACCCTGTATTCCTGGTTAACTTACAGATCTCAGTTTTATAGTTTATGCAGGAATTCAGCAACAGGGACAACATCGTGGAATTTCGGCTCCTAAATCTAGTGTGAATGGAAGAATAGCAAGATGCAACCCTTGAACATTTTTTGCATCATCAAGTAGTGGTAAAATGATGGTTTGACTGCAAAGCCCAATACAAGGCTTTTCAGATTTCAGACTTGGTCCTGTTGTGGGACAAGGCCAGGGAAAAGAAAGGAAAGCATACCAAGTTCCAACGGCTCTGTCTCGGACCATATCTAATCTCAAAAATCTGTGGGGAAAATACTAACTGCCTTAACACCATGACTGGGGAGCCTTTCCCTTTGCCCGTCAATGGACAGTTTCTCAAACACTACTTTGAATAGGGTAAGTTGGTCCAAAATTATACTTTATGTAAAGCCTTTCGCCTATAAATATTTCTTTTTCGGTGCCTTGTTGGGAGGTACCATGTCTTGTAAATAGCCTTGTCGGCTGCCCTCCAGGGCAGTCCTCTTTTGGTGGTTTTTATTTTCATTTTTGGTTTTCTTTTTGGGTCCCAGTGTTTTGTTCTCTCTTGTAAGGATTGGAATGCTTCGCATAAACTCTGGTCTTCGGTATGATGTCTGTAGCATGGTGAACTTAAGAATCTATCTTTAGCATAGTGGAACTGGCCCAGTCTCCAGAGTTTTTTTACAGGTTTGGTGGTACATTTTGAGCAATCTCCATCAGGTTTTATCCCCGGAGGTCTGGCAATCAGTGAAATAAAAAATATAAGGAATAAGTAATTGAACACGCCGAGGGTAGATCAGTTGTACTGGTTGGTTGACCTAGGTCTGAAACTTTAAAGAATTCTTTTCGGGTCTGGAGTTTTATCCCCTACTCAACATATAAAATAGGTGGAAAGGTGAAAAAATTACTGCCGTTGAAATTGGCTAAGCTTAAGCTTAATGGTGAAAGAAGTACCGCCCTCCCACCTAGAAATGAACAAAATAACAAGAAAAATAAAAGTGGGATGAAGCTCCGGTCTCTAGTAGAAATGAACAAATCTGATGACTGGTTCAATGTAATTAGTGCCTCTTCTCTACTCCTCCCAGAGGTCATCGGCTTGATCTCCTTCCAAAGCACACACGACACCACTGATGGAAGACTATGGAATGGATCCCGTGTGGTCAAATTCTCTCAGATATGTTTCTCCTTGCTTGTCAGATACTTTGAGTAGTGACTTGTTCTAGTGTTTATAACCAGAGATTCTATAGCTCTCAAATGTGCTAAGGCATTTTCCCCAGATAGTCACCATTTGTTATGCCCTGCATCCCCGTCCCTACATTTTGTGTGCAAAATGTTGGGTTCCCCCCCATTTTTTTTTTGCCTTGGTTCTTACCTTGTCTGTCTCCTTTAGCTTTCTTTCTCTGGGGTTTTCTTTCCCATGGTCATGTTTTGTTTTATTGGTTTCTCATGCCTCTGGGACCCCGGTCCCGAAGTTTGTCGTCCTTTGTCGGGAGCCAGATTCCAGACTCTGGGATTCTTCGCCATGATGTTCTCTTTCCTTAAGGTGATATCGTTGCGGGGAATCCCCGTGCCCAGAGTCTGGAGGTCTGTCTGTCTGGAGTTTGCTAATGAAGAGGTGGATTGCTTTTTACCGCAGGTATAAATAGAAGTTACCTGTCATTTTCATATTTACCGTGATTAAACACTCAAGCAATCAGAGCGATTTACAGAGATTTAACGATAATCCAGTGCTAAATACTTCCATCATTTTTGAGCGAATATGAGTGGTTTCTGGTGGCTAATTATGATCGTTTGAAGGTTGCAGCTGTTACAAAGCTTCCATGGAGGCTTCTTTCCTCCTCCTTTCTACGTTCTCAGGTTGGTACCTCTTTTCCCTTCAATTTTCCTTCTATCTGGTGTGGTTTTCTTTATGTTTTTAGTTGTCTTTGCCTCTTTCTTTTGTTTTGGTTGTTCTTGTTTCTTTCTGGTTTTGCCGCGCGTTGGTGGGTCAGCTCTGCCAGAGGGTTGTCTTCCCTTTGTGCAGGTGTAGTTAGCCTGTAAATAGTGTAGGAAGTTGTAGATAGTCTGTGTTCACCTGGTTTCTTATAGATATTTTTTCTACGGTGTGTATATGTGTAATTTTAGTGTATATTTATTGTATATCCCTATGTTCCCTATGTATATATCCCTTAGCTCCAATGTATATCCTCCTGGATAGTTTAGCAAGCTCACCGAGTTGCCCGTGTCACTGGTTTTCAGCCTGTAAGCTCGTTTAGAGTAGAATACCACCTGTTTGAAACTCGGCTCTCAGCCAGTTTCAAACAGGTAGTTTTCTCTCTCCTCTGTAAAAATAGCCTGGCCCTCATTTATGTCCCATGCGTGCATTTAAATCCATCCAAGTGGCCTTCACTTTTCATGCATTCAGACAGTTGGCTCCGCCGTCATTGCCATAACTCCTATTTATTACCTACCCACGTGGCGCTCACGTAGGCCTAACAGTTTGCCTTTTTGCACATCTTCACCAACGGTTACATCTGTGGCCTCCAGGTCTCCTGCCATCATCCATCCTGTGTCCTTCTTACCAGATGTGATAAAATTCCTAAACCCGGATGGTCAATCAAATTCCTAAGTTCATAATATGTATGTGCTTTGCGGAGTTTTTGAATGAAACTAACTTTTCAGGGAAAGCAGACATCATGGTGGTAATATCTCTAGACCCCAGAGTATTTATTTATTAATAAATTCTGACGGTCACTTTGCCTTGCAGGTTTGTGGAGTGCACTTGCAAACATGTCTGAAGCATCTGCATCCTCACCACCCGGAAGTCTGGAACTACCTTCCACGACGGCTACCAGAGCGACTGTTAAATCCAAAATAGAGAGGGCTTTGGAGAATTTTCCCCTAAGCATGAAGTTTGTGAAAGACATTATTATCATGAGCTCGAAGATCAAGTCTAAAGTTAAACTCATTACTGACACCAGTGTCGGGACATGGCCCGAGATGCAGGCCTTAGTGAAAATGATGTATATCCAGTGATAGGCTGGAGATTAGCTAGCCATCAATGTCGGGGACTCTGGGATTCTTAAGGTGGCTTGTTTCTCATGCTCTGTATAATCTCCAGAGCTTATCCTGACAATGGCCGCCAATTATAACTCTTCTGTTCGAGCTGTTATGCTCGCAGCCGCAAAACCCACTGGGTACCCTACTCCTTTGGTATCCCTCGACCCTGACACCTTCCAGGTGGGTCTAGGGATCCCTCAATTTGACAAACCTGCTGTGGTTACAAGGTTGGATGCCTTGGCCCAATTCACGCAATTGGAGGAGGCTGCCCAGATATATATGAACAATCACTGGCTCAAGGTCCCAAAGAGGGACCCCAAGAGGATGAAGATAGAGATTCCCAGGTTCGAGTTCAAAGAGAGCATCCAGATGGGAATGATAGCACTGTCCTGAGTCTTTGGGAAACCCTCTACCTGGGAATTCAATCCATGGATGTATTACTTCCTCCTCGGCATCTCCACTAAGGGAGGGTACTTTGACTGGGCAGTTATAATTTCAAACCACGTCGACTCCCAGTTCCTTCAACTAGCCAAGAAGAAGAAATTTTACATCACTTCTTAAGTTTTCTAGGCCCTGGCATAGCAGAGGCCCCACGCCCATGGGCTACTCATAGATGGCATCCTTGGGCTTAGCTCAGATCAAAAATCCCTGTGGGATTACTTCTCACAGATTCAATGGGAGGTCAGCTTCCCCAGTTTCTGCATAGTAAATGACACGTTCATTTACTATCACTTGCTCACACCCACCCAGGATGCAGGATATCGCCTATCCACAGAGGAGATGAATTTAGTTCAGAGCTACAGACATTATTACATCCAATTCCAACAGCACACTTATATTAGGGTCACCGGCTTCTCTGAGAAACCCTACTTGTTGCCCAAGCACTGTGGGGACAAGATAGTTCTCTTGGAATACTGCAGGCAGATGATGGAGTTGCATGCATTCTTTGTCTTAAAGAAGGTAACCAATATTCCGTTCCCAATCACTTGTGGGAACTATTCATGTAATCTGGCCACCGCAAAAGAGGTAGATAACAAGCTTAAAAGCTAAAACCTGGAAGAGTTCTACTTGACGTGGATGAATTTTGATCTGCACGGCAAGATTGTAGTGGCACTTCCCCGAGCTTCAGAGCCCCATCAATACCATATGGAGGACTTTTGGGAAGATTTCCAGGATGACGTGGAGGTACGGAGCTGGCACTACGTCAGGATGATGGCAGGAATGATGGAAAGGTTGAAGCTCTAGAGGTTCCCGGAGGACTTCTCGGATGCCAGCCCCACGATCAATCCCCAGTACAAAGCAAAGGGGATCAATAGAATGGCCCTCCTACCGGTAAATTGGGATGCCCAAGAAGGGCCAACAATTGAGGAATTCACTCGAGAGGTGGTCGAGCATAGCCATGCTTACTTCAAGAAGATGTGCCCTAGGAGTGTCTGCAGAGCAGCCCAGCCAGTACCAAAGTTAACTCCGGGGGCCGATACTTCTTCACAGAGAGTGGATAAAGGGAAAGGAATAGATACAACTCCTCCTATGCAAGAAGTCCCCATAAAAGAACAAATAAAGCAATTAGTGGCAGCCTCCCAACAAATGAGGGAGAAGTTAATCACACGGCTGGCCACTCCAGTATTCATGGCTGGGCTAATTCATCCCCCTTCCTCCCCATCATTGGCAGCCTTAATGGTAAAGGCAACGGGGGTAGATCTAGCAGAACAAGCAGCACTAAGGGATGCGGGGCCACCCTTAGTTACCTGAAGAAGGAAGAGGCTTAACCAAAAGCCTAAGGCAGAGCCAGGGTTGGGTATGCCCCAGACCCCACAAGTGGAGATCCTCTCTTCCAGTTCCCTAGAGCTAGAGAGAGAAACAGAGCCTGCTAAAGTCCCAGCCAATCCTCCCTCGTAGGATGAGTTTGATGATGTCTTTGCAATCGACGAGTTTGGGAACCTACAAGGGGACACCAAGCAAACAGAGGCCGAAGTCCCAGCCCAAGAGGAAGCTGTGGAAAAAGAACCTGCACAGGAGCAGGAAGAGAAGATAGAAGGGGAAAAGGAAGCAGATTCGGAGATCACCTCCGAGCCTCCGGAGATGCAAGATTCGGGGGTGGACAACCAAAGGCAGAATGAACAAATGACATCTGCTAGGGGAACCGGACCTACGGGAGTAACCGTAACCCCAGCCTCCATGTTCCAAGCGCCACTCTCGGGGGTGACCTTTGGGCAAGTAATTACCGCGGCCCAGACTTTAAATCTCGGCCCAGTACCTCCACTATTGCCAAAGGATGTGCCGATAGAAAAAGAAGCCTTGGTGATAGATGTCGAGGAACAAGAGGGGCAATAAGAGGAAGAAATCCCCAAGGAAGCCAATAGGATTCCAAATGAAGTGATGGATACAGAGGACAAGGCTGAGGAAATAAATTTTGTTGGGGAGGATATTGTCGATAAAGTAAAAGACATAGGCAAAGGGGCGGATGAGACCCGCACCACTGAGGAAGAACAACCGCAGGGCACCAGGGAAGAACCAAAATACCAGACTTTGGCGAATAAGCCACCCCTACCACCTCAGTGGTTAGTGGAGAGAAAGAAAAGAAAGGATCTGTCCACTCCCAGAGATCCTCTCTCCCTGGCCAAAACTATGGCTCAGGTCTAGGCCCCACCAAAGGTCAAGAAAGCCCAGATGGTTCATAATCTTTGAACCAGGTCAGGCGGAGAAACAGTTGCCGTTGTTGTGACACCTCCCCCAGATGATGATGAAGCAACCATAGAGCCCAGAGATTATAACATTATAGAGGTATCACTGGGAAAGAGGGGAAAACTAGGTGAAGTGGACCTGTTGAAGGAGGCAGCTAGGGCAGTGGAGGCCCGTTATGAAAAAGAGGCCCAAAGGCTCAAAACAAAAAAGGAGAAAAATGCAAACCTTATGGGGTTGCTTACTAAGCTGGCCCAACCTATCAATGCCACCCCTTTGGAGGCTTCCACGTCTGAGGCTCCACTATCGTAGAGTGACATAGACTCCTTGTGAGCAATGAAGAAGAAAGCCCAGGCGGTCGATGAATGGGTCGCTCTGTAAATTGGGAACACCCGATGTTTCCTGGTATCCACCCTCCTAGACTTATATGTGGCCTGACATGTTCTGCACCAGGTAGAGACTCTCATTGACCTATGGGAGGGTGATATTGAAAACTATCAAGCATGAAAGGTAGAGCTTGAATAACTCCTCGACCTAGAAGAGGAAATGGTTTCTGAATCCATAATTCTGGAGAATGACTCATTTGATTTCGTGAGAACCCAACACTCCATACTTGACCTCACATTGGAGGTAACCAAGTAATTGGTGGGGACTCTACAGGAGAAGGTCAATGCAGTGAAATATTCTTTCAATTTATACAAGTCTTTTGTAACAAAAATTTCTGGGGCTGACCCCCTCAGTACAGATACGTCCACGCCAGAAGATTCAGTTTTGGGGAATTTTGATGAAATGATAAAGTCCTGATATCAGTCCCCGGAGGGAATAGATGGTGCTCAAATGACCAGATTAACTCGTATGGTGCTTAGTGGCCACAACGCAGCAAAAATGGCCAATGAATTTAAGGAGAATGTTCTGGACCTGGGGGAAGAAATTGAGGTGGCTAAGTACTGAAGGGCCGGCCTAAAGGATATCGACGAAGATGGCATCTCCCACCTCCTCCAGGCCTTCAATGATAACAAACAACAATAAGGTTTCTCCGGAGGCTGGAGAAAACCCAAACATTTGGTATTCTTTATTCTTTTAGAACGTAAGTTCCCAAATCCCAGAGTCTCAAATCCCAATTTTTTTATTCTTTCAAGTGATTTGTGTCCCAGTCCCCGAGGCCGACTGGTCACTTTCAGAAGCGGTTAATAAAGACTGTCAGAAGGTAGTTGGTTACATCAAGGGGGCATCAGATCAATAGTTGGCTTTCTGACAGATGGTCTTCTCGAGGTGCCATTTCAGAGGTACACTTGACACATTGGAGACAGGGTGCCACACTTCCCATTTATGAGGCATGTAGCCTCGATCCTCGGGGGTCTAATTTCTTCCTTCTCTCTCTTTGCTCTCTTCTCGAGGCCAATTCTTCCACTGTATATTCTTGTCTCATTCTTCTGACATGTCAGGCCTATTCCATCTCAAGGTCTTTTGTAGGGTGGTGCAGGTAGTTACGGCCCCTGGATATTGTATTTTATTGAAACATGATGTAAAATAGGGTTAGGGTTAGGGTTAGAGGAAAGTGTATAAATAGTAAGACTGGCCCATTTTCAAGGGTCGGCAAAATTGATGATTTTGCTGTCCACAGTAATAGAAAAGTGATTTTTTATTTTAATTGCAGAGCTCATACTCCATTGTCTAGTTAGATGCTCCCCTAGAGCCACCATTGTATCATGCACCAGTGCTCGCTGGAAGAAACATTAATGAAGAAGGGAGAATTCTTTGCAATGATGTTGTTGGCATTCAAACTTCTGAGTTAATGGTATTTTATGTTTCATGTTCTTTATGTCTTCTATTCTGATATGTCAAGTAGATTAATGACCTCTTTTCCCTTACTACTGATAAAATACTAGCTGATAGTTGCATATTTCTTCGGTATTTAGTGTAGTATATCAGAGCATTATCGATGTTTTGAATGTTTAAGCATAACTATAGTTAGATGAAGTACTTCTGACCTTGCAGGATCTTTTTTATTTTATTTGCTAAGTGTAGAATGCTTGGAGGAACCTCACCTTACTGAATCTCTGAAGAGAACGAGTTAAAGAAACTAGCTATCCCCCTTGAAAATAGTCACCTCTCCCAACCGAGCCCCGCACCGTCATGACCCAACACCCAGGTGCTTAGAGGTCCGGGGAATCTAACTTCCCTGGATAACCTTTGCAGTTGGATTTGGTCGGTACCCGATGACAACTTATGACTGTTGGCGGACCCAGTCAGCAAAACCCCATCAACACAACCTCCCCCTGTTCAAGCAGCCATTGTGTCAAACAGTCAACAAGAAACCAATGCAAACCATGGTTTCAATTCCAACAATGAGATTTCACACCGTTAGGAGAGCCGATAGAATCAGCTTTACGCAAGTTGATACAATCAAACACTATCACTCTCCCAGAAATTAGGGACTTTGAACAAGATGAAAACAAACCAAGGTAGTATAATGACAAAGATTTCTGCAAATTTCATCAGGTCAAGGGGCACAAAATAGCCAACTTCTACTGATTGAAGCATGCTATTCAAGATCTAATTGACACAGGGATCATTGATGTGACGAATACTCAAACCAAAGGCACAACTGATCACACCATTTTCAATGATACCTTCCGTGATCACAACAAGGGAAAAGCCTTTGGGTCTGGTGGAAAAACCAATAAAGTTAACTATACATATGCCAATAGTGATAATGTCATAAATTGCCTAAATCCTTCAAATAACCATGTGGCTACAATCACTATCAGGGACCAAGGTAACAATTGTACTGTAACTACACATCGTTCTAGAGTCATCTTGCAAGGAGTACATCCTCAGCTACTACATCAGCCAATCCTATAGCAAACTCAGATCCACAAACAAGCATAGTGGACCAACTAAAGCGCACACCTGCCCAGATCTCCATGTTTGACTTATTGCGCATATCTCCACAGCATAAATTGGCACTTGACCAAGCACTCCAAAATGCAGCTGTCCCAAGGGACATAAAACCCAAAAGCTTCCAAACGATGGTCAACCATATAGCAGCTAACAAACATGCCACATTCACAGATGGTGACATGCCGCTGCATAAACCCCTACATAATGATCCTCTACACTTACTTGTCTAGATCCACAAAAGCGTTGTCCGTAGAGTCCTTGTTGATGGTGGAGATGGGTTAAACATTTGTACTCAAAAGTTAATCAAGAAACTGGGCTATTCAGAATCAAGCATTGATGTCACAAGGAGGATAAATATCAGAGCCTATGATGAAGAGGAAAGGTCCTCTAAGGGTATTATCATTCTACCTGTTCGCATTGGTCCTATGGTAAAAAACACACCCTTCCAAATCTTAGATCTTGAGTTGGGATACAACATGTTACTAGGAAGACGTTGGATACATGAAATGCAAGCTGTACCATCAACATACCATGAATGCATCAAGTTCCCTAACCAGGGAGAGGAGATCATCATAGAGGGAGATCCCAATCCCTTTCATTATTGTAATGTGGTCCAAATTAGTACTGATAACCAGGTACCATCAAACCAAGATGCAAGCATCCTGTCCTCTTCAGATTCAAATCCCAAAGACGTCACACAAGCAGCAGGAAAGATAGTCATTAACTAGGACACAAGTATCTCCTCTTCAAATTCAAATCTTAAAGATGTCACAAAGAAAGTAGGCAAGATATCCATCACGGACAAGGGATGTGGTGAATATAGATATGAAGAGGATTTTACCATCACGCACATGCCTCAAAGCCCAAGAACTCATGGTATGCCACAACCTATTATTGCAATAGAAACTCCATAGCTAGTTCTATTTAGATGTCCACCCACAACCTTTTTCCGATGGGGAGACATAGTGGAAGAGAATACTTTTGAGCAAGACATCAATACCTGGTTATACTGAGACTCCCCTGAGACAATCCGACCACCATTACCCTTGTCAAACTATGGTAATGGATACACAATGATACAAAGATTTGGGTACAATGGAACAATAAGGATGGGGTCAAGACAACAAGGAATATATGAATTGCCTCTACCACCAACCCAAAGAAACACAAGAGGTTTGGGTTATGGACAACAAAGCACTAGTCTGGTAATCCAAGACATTCAAGTCAATCGAGAGCAAGTAGCAGAGATGCACCGAGGGCACAACACTGAGCATGTCCTAATAAGAAACATATTAGTGCAGTTGTTGCCCACCGAAGAGGGAACCACACAATCCCAAATAAACCTACACATAGCAATCGACGATAACCAAGGAAGTGAGACATCGAACGAACATTCCATTGTGATAGACTCCCATGAGTATGAGTGGAGGTCCCTCCATGATTCTGAACTGTCAATCCCTTATTTTTCCCCTCAAGTCGACATTATCATAAATCTAGTAGACCTATTTGAACAAATGACAATTACCGGACAACCCTATATAGACAAACATGTCATCTATCAGACCTCAAGTGGTGCGTCCTCATCACAGTCCAATTTTGTAGGCATCATATCAGCGGTCCCATTCAATCAACCAAAACCAAGTAGTAGTGAAAGTGTCTGTCTTGTGCACCCTGAGCTTATAGAGTGGAATCAACAAGGGCCACCTGATCTAGATGTCTTTGAGAATGACAAGGTGATAGCTCATTTCATGGGACTGAGGGAAGGAATTCCATCAGGAGATCACAAGGCAGGATTCTCCATTAACCTAGATAGAGTAGCATATTTCGGGCAGGAAGCTCCTCTTTCTAGTCCACAAAAGAAAAAAGAACAAAAGAGTAAAAAGCTAAAAGAAGACGTATCTTCTAGCAAAAACCTCTAAGGTGCTAGAAGATGGAAAGAGAGAACTCCTCCCCTTAATAGAGGAGAAATCAGCATTGTTAGCTGAAGAGATAGAGGAAATCAACTTGGGGGATGAAAAGAACCCAAAGAACATCTACTTGGAAAAATATCTCACCCTTGAGGAGAGAGAATAATTCATCAACTTCTTCAAAGCAAGAATGATCAATTTCACATGGTCTTACTCAGACATGCCAGGTTTAGATCTAGAGTTGGTGCTACATCATCTCCCACTGCTACCAAACGCCAAACCTGTCAAACAGAAGCTAAGAAAGATGCATCCTCACATTGCATTGTTAGTCAAGGCCAAACTGAAAAAGCTTATGGACACTAAATTCATCAGACCTATATCATATGCGGATTGGATATCTAATCTGGTACCAATTACGAAGCACAATGGTCAAATATGGATTTGCACAAACTTCCAGAATCTCAATATAGCATGTCCCAAGGATGACTTTCCTTTACCAAACATCGATATTATAGTATACCTAACTGCAGGGCATGAAATGCTGTCACTTATGGATGGCTTCTCAGGTTACAACCAAATAAGGATAGTACCAGAGGACCAACACAAAATGGCTTTCACATGTCCTTGGGGAACATATTGTTGGAATGTCATGCCGTTTGATCTAAAGAATGCTGGAGCAACATATCAAAGGGCAATGACAACCATATTTCATGATCTCATCCACAAGACAATGGAAGACTATGTGGATGACATACTAGCCAAATCAATACTCCGAAAGGATCATATACAGGTTTTGGGACCCATCTTTGATAGAATGCAAGAATTCAAAGTCTGACTAAGTCCAAAAAAGTGTGCATTTGGTGTCACAGCGGGAAAATTACTAGGGTTCATAGTATCACATAGAGGAATTGAAGTGGATCCAGCAAAGGTCAAAGCAATATTGGACATGCCTCCACCATCAAACCTAAGACAACTAAGAGGGTTACATGGAAGGCTCCAATCAATCAGACGCTTCATAGCTCAATTGGCAGACAAGTGCCACCCATTCCAACATCTATTGCATAAAGACATCAAATTCATATGGACAGAGCAATGTGAACAGGCATTTCAGATATTCAAAGACTACCTTCTAAAGTCTCCTATATTGGTACCACCAGTACAAGGTAGACCATTGCTTCTATATATCTTAGCGACTGAATCAAAATTAGGTGTCCCCTTGGCACAACATGATGATGCAGGAAAGGAGAGGGTCATTTACTATCTAAGCAGGACTTTGGTTGGATATGAGCTAAACTATACGTCAATTGAGAAGTCATGCCTGGCAGTTGTTTTCGCTTCCCAAAAGCTAACACACTATATGTTGAGTCACCAAAGGAAATTGGTTGCACATATTAATCCTCTCAAGTACCTCCTGAGAAAAGCAACACTCACTGGATGACTGGCCAAGTGGGTAATGATCTTAAGCGAGTTTGACATTGAGTATGTAGACAAAAAGGCCATCAAAGAAAAAGTAATCATAGATCAACTAGCAGAGGCACCGATTCAAGACCATCGGCCTATTATCTCTGATTTTCCTGACAAATCTATCATGACACTACAATTGGTGATCAAGGTATGGAAACTTTACTTTGATGGATCATGTACAAACCATAGTGCGGGGGCAGGGATAGTTCTCATCACTCCAGATCATGATACAATTCCAAAGTCTTTCAAACTTAACTTCCAATGCACCAACAATATAGTAGAATATGAAGCATTGGTCATTGGTCTAAAGATAGCCATTCAATGGAGAATCAAGAATTTGAAAGTCTTTGGTGATTCACATTTGGTCATTAGCCAAGTTAATAATGATTACATGACCAAAGATGAGAAACTCATACCTTACAAAGGACAGATGGAACGACTGCGCACCAAGTTTCATTACATTCTCTTCGAGCAAGTCCCAAGAGCATAGAACAAAGTGGTAGATGCGATGGCTACCATAACATCACTGATTGATATGCCAAGTAACGATACCAAATTCTAGTTTCTAGTGGAGCAACTCTTGGTGCCATCACATCAGGCATCTACCACGGAATCAGCGTGTTTCCTTATTGGTCCTGAGTCCCCATGGCACCAAGATGTCTATAGCTATCTCCAAAACAATGTCTTACCCCCAAACTTGTCTAGGAACCAGAGAAAAGCCCTCATCCACCAAGCCTCTAGGTATACTATCCTCTCAAATACTCTATACAGATGAAGTCTCGATGGAACATTACTACGATGTCTCACTTCCATGGAATCCCAGAAAGCTTTGTACGAGGTACATGAAGGAATATGTGGAACCCACGGAGGTGGCAACAGCTTAGCTAAGAAAATAATCCGCATGGGATACTATTGGCCAACAATAGAGATAGATGCACACAAGCATGTTCAAAGGTGTAGAAAGTGTCAAATTCATGGAGATCTCATCCATACACCAGCACAGGAACTAAATCCCATAACATCACTGTTACCATTTTCAATGTGGGGATTTGACCTAGTAGGAAAAATCACACCTTATTTAGCAAATGGACACAAGTACATCATAGCAGCAATGGAGTACTTCACCAAGTGGGTGGAATCAATTCCCCTCACTTACATCACTAGAAAATAGATAGCAATGTTCATACTTAATCACATCATCTGTCGATACAGGATCCCCCAAGAAATCTTGACAGATCCTGGTACCCCTTTCCAGAACAAGGATGTTGAAGACCTATGTGAATAGTTCTGCATCAAACAAGGGTTCTCATCATTTTACTTCCCTCAAGGGAATGGCCAAGCCAAAGCTACAAACAAAATGATTCTAAAAATCCTGAAGAAAACAGTGAACGAATCAGGGAGGGACTGGCATTTACAGCTTAGTCCTGCATTATGGGCATACAGAACTAGTGTGAGAAAACCTATAGGAGCTACTCCTTTCTCACTGGTCTATGGAATAGAGGTGGTACTACCCCTCAAAGTGGAAATCCCATCCCTGAGGATATCATTGAAGAACCTGGTTTTAGACGAAGACTATAGAGTGGCAAGGCTTAGTGAACTAGAGTTACTAGATGAAAGAAAGCAACATGCCTTCGACCACTTACAAGGCTATCAGAATCACCTTAGAAGGAACTATCACAAGAAGGTAAAGCCAAGAACATTTGAGGTAGGAGACCTTTTCCTCATGGAAAATCAGAAGAATCAAGTAGAGCGAGTCAAACCTTGTAAGTTCGAGCCTAACTGGCTAGGACCGTTTGTTATTGTCAACTCTACTCAGAGTGGGGCATTCATACTAGCAACACCAGAAGGAGATTAGCTCCCTGGCTACATCAACAGCATGCACCTAAAGAAGTTCTACCCTTAAAGGTCTCTATGGTTAAGGAATTTATCTACATACCCAGAAAATACAAAAAAAAATAAAAATAAAAATACAAAATTTACCTTGGTGAAAACATGGCAATCAGGCGCTATTGAGTAGGTACCTTGGTGAAAACCTGGCAAACAGGCACCAAGTGTTCAAATCTAGCTTCACCATCAATGAGCTCTAAAAAAGCTTGATCACACTTCAAATTGCAAGACTGACTACCCAAGCAATATCCAGAAGCACAAAACCCCTATGAGCACCAAGCACTTACCCATGGTTAATACTGGTCCACCAGACTAGGGGGGAGATTCCAAAAGTTCTAAAAAATCCTAAAAATTGAAAAAATCATCAAAAATTCTACAAAGATCAAAAATCAAGAGAAAACCAATCTTCATAAAAAACATTCAAAAAATTGCAAAATCCAAAGCAATAAAACCAACTCGATTATCAAGAGAGCAAGGGGCAAGCACACCCAGTCAATCAATTGTCACAATCATAGGCTTTGCAAATCAGCATTGGGCCCATCTGACACAACTTGATTAGCTGTCAAATTGATCAAATCAAAATCTATCAATCAAAATTGTCACAATCATGAGCTTTGTGAACAAGCATTAGACACATCTGACACAGCTTGATTAGCTGCCAATATGATCAGAGAAATCAAATCTATTAATCAATATTGTCACAATCATGAGCTTTGCAAACACGCATTTGGCCCATCTGACACAGCTTGATCCGCTGCCAACGTAATCAAAGCAATCAAGCCAACCAAGCCTATCCAAAGAGTCAAGCCAATCAAGAGAATCCAACTGAATCAAGGAACCACACAAAAATGTTGACTAGGTCAGTCAAGTCATTTAGATGTCAGTCTATATTTTAGGGTCATGTTCTTACACTACTCTAGGATCTACCATGTGAGGAGAGTAGCTATGATAGATCATGACTTATTTTCTTTGATTGATGTCTGTTGAATGTTCATTTCAATTTCAGGGCCATGATGATTTAGGATAAATGCAGTAGGTGTTGTCACTTATTTGGCAGCCGCGCAGTTCCACGATCTGAGCTCACGATGCTATCTAGATGGACTCTAGGGGCGTAGGAGTTCTATCTTGTTTGCTTGGCTTTCCCTTTCAGAAATCAAGAGCTCACGGTGTTATCCAGATGGAATCTGGGTACATAGGAGTTCTATCTTGGTTTCTTTGTTTTAGAATAATTCAGAGGACAAGTGGTATCCAGATGGTCAATATCTAGGTGCTTTTTGGCTCTCTTTCTTTTCAAACAGGGAACATAGTTGAATCCAGATGGTCAATATTTGGGTGCACTATGGGTCTCTTTCTATTCAATCTCTCTACTCCTTCCAATATCAAGAGGTCATGGTGGTATCTAGGTGGTATGTGATCTGGATCATTCGACGCTCTTCTGAAATATCAGAAAATACAAAAAGATGCAATGATAACAAATATTGGAAACAGGGGCAGTGACTTGGGACATTCATCCTCTCTATCAGATCATATCTATCCAAAAAATGCAAAAAAAGAAAACTTTTCTATCATCAAATTCTATTAGATCAATCTCAGAGCACATCTATCCAAACTAACTTCTTTCTAACTAACACATGCATTACTTAGATATTTTGTGCATAGTAGATTGCATTCATTCATTAAGTGCATCAGAAAAATACAAAAAAATATGGTAGTTTCATACATGATAAAGCATAAAAACACATGCATCCATAAGAATCTCAAATACATGCATCTCATTTACACCATCCTACATGAAATGTCAGTACCATAGGAAAAGTAAATCCTTCGTATATGAGTCTGCATAATAGAAACACATTGCATATAAATCTCATCATCTAAACCACCGAAATCATGTAGAATCATACATATAAACAGGTAAACCATTGCACATCATATCAAAACATAGCTGCATCTCATGTAAATCAAAATATCTGAGTACAAATGAAAGGTCACAAGTCTAAACAAAGAAGGTAATCAACATGTATATCAATATATATATATCAGTGTATCGAGATTCAAAAAATGGTACTACTCAGAGTATACAATGAATCACTGCAAAAATGGTATAGGGAACATGTCAACAAGAGCTACCCCCACCCTCACCAGAAGGAGCATGAGGAGGAGGAATATCTGAATCTATCCTGTGAGAGGACTCAGGAGCTCAGACACCACTACTCTGCGACCGTTGAGCCCTACTAGATCTCTACGATGCTGTGTAGCTAGGCACTCTCTGCATAGCCGAAACTATGCCCTCATAGTGTTTTCTCAAGTAATCT
>MU223838.1:150419-164040 GCA_018584345.1 Thuja plicata | reverse complement strand
TATATATATATATATATATTTAAAGACAGATTTTTTTATATAACATAATATAAGCCTACATAGCTCAAAAAAACATGATAATACCAAAATAAATTAAAGTCATATATTCAATGCCTATACTTCCTATAACTTGAAATTTTCACAATGAGAGAAATATAGGAAATAATATGTCAAAAGTTATCTCTTGGTTGCCCCAAGCACAACCGTGAGGTTGTTTTCACAATTTTGAGCCTTCTGTAGAAGTTGACCTCCAAATGCAAGCCTTCAACCTACAAATTAGGGGGTTAGTTGACCTGTGAAGTGGGTCCCACCGGGCATGCCAAAATGTCTCTGTAGAAATCTACTTGTGTGGAACAAGCTCAAACATGTCAAGATTAGTGGGTTAGCATTCAAATAAACCAAACATGTATGAAAAACTTGAACAAAATGATATAAGAAGTTTTCTCCACAACCTCTGATGAGCCAAACAAGTGTACCCAAGCCTTGTTGATTTTCTCTTTGATATTTTGTGTGGATATTCTCTCCAAGTAAACTAATGGAAGTTGAATGGATTGCAAACTAGTATAAGGAACTAGCTACAAGCTTTCATAGTAACACGAGTCAAGATTAAAATGATCTAACATGCTACAAGATAATATTATAAAACATGAAAAATAATTATTATTTCTATATTCTCTAAAATGATTTCAACATGATAATAATGCAATTGATGATGGATTGAAAGAAAACTAGCATAATAACTCTACTACAATGATAATGGATCCAAATGCAAAGGGAGAGACTCTATTTATAGATTTTAGAGGGAGGCCAAGGGGCTTGGATGAGGTGAATCCTATGTGGAGGCCACATAGGATACACATGGATAAACCATAGGACAAAAGGGGTGACTCATGGGAAATCCATTGGGTAAAGGGATGGTTATGCTAAGGTCAAATATGCTCACAAATGTGTGAGCAACCTTGTGATAGTGATGGGTCAATGACAAGGATTGGGGAAAGTGTGTGATGTGAGAAGACTTATGTTGCTCACACATGTGTGAGAAAATTTAAAGGAAATGGAAAAGGGACAACTTTGTAAGAGTTGTAAGAGGCTAAAAAGAGAAAGAAATAAACAACCTTGTAAGAGTTGTAAGAAGCCAAAAGGAGAAAGTTGCTCACATTTGAGCACCCACTTAAGTTAAACTTTTTAGGAATCACATAGATTAGGTTAATTAATCTAGGATTTAGCCAAAAGGTAGGTTTAGGAAGATGGTGATGGGTGTAGATTAAGAATCTAGGTTAGGATTTAGGATTTAATTAGATTAAATCAAGGATTAGGAATTTTAATTAAATAAGATTTAATTAAATAGGGGATTAGGATAGGCTTAGGATTTAAGTAGATTAAATCAAGGATTAGGGGTTTTAATTAAATAAGATTTAATTAAATAGGGGATTATGATAGACTTAGGATTTAATCAAAATAGGATTTAATTAAATCATGGGTTAAGGGGATTTGAAGGAAATGATTATTTAATTATGAGGGGTAAAGGGTCAGATGTATTTAATGTGAATTAAATACATTAAGTGGGATGTATTTAAAAAAAATTTAAATAATTTTAGAGAGAAGAGGATAATGAACCCATTTAATTAAATAAATCTAATTAAATAGGCAGATGCAAGGGATTAATATAATTAATTAATTAAAATCAATTATATGGCTAAGGATGTTAATTAAATATGATTTAATTAACTAGAAGGTGATATTAATTAAATAAGATTTAATTAATAAAGTTACAGGATGATTTTAGACGTTTACAGATCCTTAGATTTTTGTATATTTTTGGGTTTATAAATTTTAGCTTTGGCATCTAATTTTCTTCCATTAGGCATGGTATGGGTGTACGAGGATGGATGTTGTGGAGATTTTATGGATGGAATGATGAAGGGTGAATTTCGGAAGGAATTCAAGGATGTGTGTCTTTGTTGATCTTTATTAGGGATTTGAGGTGATGGAGTGGTGTACTTGAATATGGTTGATGCATGTATCTAAGGACCCAAAATGGAGGGAAGGGATGCAGGATTTGGATTTGGGACATAAGCACTCAAAATGGATGTGGATCTAGAAGGAATGAAATTTTGGATATAAGGGTCCAAAATGGATTGGGAATATGGGGGGATAGGAAAATTTGAGTTTAGATAGACAAATTTTGGATATGGAAGGGATGGAAGGTCTACCAACATCTTGAGAAACTATTTTTCCAATGGGATACTTATTATTTTTTAAAACAAGATGCGAGTCCATGTGAATGGGGTTCATGGATGGATTGGATAGGTTTGATGGGATCTTGTGGAAGATTAGGATCATGTGGAAGATTAGGATCATGTGGAAGGATAATATGATCTTTAGATAGATTACGATCTTGAAATGGAGATGAAGGGGTACTTTGATCTTGACTTTGGAGAGGATTATGTGGTGGAGTGGAAGGAATAAGTGGATCTTGAGATGGAAGGGGATCATGCAATGGGGTGGAGGGGATGAGATCATGAGATGGATTAATTTGATCTTGACATGGAGGGGGATTAGTGGATTGGATATATGGAACATCTTCATTAAGTGGAGGGTTAATTAGTGTAACCACCCTAAAATTGGGTAATGTAACCAGAGACCACATTTTTCCTTAACTAAAGATCTTTCTCTCAATTATGCTAATCTAATTATTTGATTATTGGCATAATTCTCTAACATTGATGAAATCCCTCAAAGAAAGCATTAACTATTGCTAACTTTATCATTAATTTTTAATTGATTACCTTGGATTATTTAATTAAATAAACCTCATTAAATCCCTTGGCTAAGGTAATTAATTAAAGCAAATTAAACAAATACTCCTAAATCACAACTCACCACAAAGGGAAAAAGTCAATTGATGGACCAATAGGAGTTGACAAACATGGATCAAATCACATGGATCAAGCAAGGATTAATTCTAATCACTCCTCAAGAATCAATCTCAACCACTCATTTCACTTCATTCTCCATAAAAGGAGTGAATTTTGAGCTCAAATGATCAGAAAATCTTACAATCTTGCATTAGGCTTATGTTGCATAAATGAATTCATGCATTCTTCGCTAATTAGTAAACACTTCACTTTCTTAAAAGACCAAATGAATGTAGAATTAATATGTTTTTAGCTTAAGATGCATACTAATGACTTTCTATCATTTTGAATCTTCCATTTTAGAATTGTATGTCACTGATCTAAAGCATAATTCTGAGAGCAATGTCCTAGTTAGATCAAACTCATTTTAAATAGGAAGTTATAACTTGATTTTTATTGTTATCTTTTGAATGTTTTCTTGTGCTAACAATTGAGATGATGAGTTATAGAGTGTTATGTTTGTAGATTTGCATGTACAAGTGATTGACACATAAAAACACACACATTTTTGGCTCCCACCATGGGGTAGAGCCCCAGATTTTACCTCCTTTTGAGAAAAATTCTTTATTCTAACTCTCTATTTTGCAGTACAGATCTGCATCTGGTGAACATGATTGCATTTGGGAAACATGGTCACATTCAGTAAATCTTGGCTCGCATCCTGAAAATCCAGGATCACATCTTGTAAGAATCATATGTGGAAAATTCAGGATCACATTTAGTATCCTTAGTCACATTTAGTTAATCCTTGATCACATTTGATAAAGAATCACATTTAGTGAGATTTCTGGACCGCATCTTGTATTTTAATTTGCATAATTAGAGGATTTCTAATGACTAATGGGTAAAATTGATGCATGTGATTGATTTTAAGCAGCCTAATGTTGTTTGCAAGATGCTTGGCAGAGAATATGTAGACCAAAGATTGAAATAAAAACACTCTCCAAACTACTAATGTGTGGTTTTGTAGGTTGCCTCAAAGAAATTGACAAAACATCATGCTTGTCTTAATTAATTTGTAGGAATTTAATTAAATTTGAGGTCAATTTTCAATCTAATCAGAGGATTGTGCTTGTCGTAGGCTCAATCCTGTCTCCACAATCTCGAGTTAACAAGGGGGTTAGTAGCACCGATTTGCAATGGGGGAAATCAATCAATTACTACTAAGAACAAAACTATGAACAATAAAATGACAAGCAATCAAGGAGGAATACAAACTAATGCAAACCAACAAAGCTCAAATCTTCTATTGTCTCTCTCTACTCCTTCTGAAACATTATTTGTGTGGTGCTCAGTATTGGTATCGACAGCATTTATGGCTTGTGAGCATTGAGAATATGATATTGAATTCTTTGATGGCAACAAGGCTTGATGCTTGAACCAATCTGACAAAGTAATGGCGCATGAAAGCTTGAAATCCTGGATCCCTCAAATGGTTATGAAGGGTTGATTATAAAGAATATGGAAATGATATGAACGGTTGAGATCAATCCCAGTGATAGGAGGATGACCGATTGAGATAAAAGGGAATAGGAGAAGCCATTAGTAAACTCCACCTCCTCAACTTGGAGAGAGGAGATCAAGTTTGGTTAACTGAACAACTAATTACAAGTTACCTTTTGAACTAAAGAGGTAATTTGGAGTTACCTTTTTGAACTAAAGAGGTAGGTGGAGTAATTCATGCAATCAGAGATCTGATCAAGAGTTCTCTTTTTTTGAATTAAAGAAAGGATTTAATTGAATATTTAATTCATTTTTGTAATTAAAGTATTCAACATGTGAGATAATTGAATTCTTTTGGGTTTAAAATTAAATTATTGAATGAAATTAAATTAATTTAATGAAATTAATTTAATTGGAAGAATTAATTAATAAGTTTAAATTATTTTAATTTAAACTTTAGGAAATTTAATTTAATTAATTAATGAAGATTCATCAATTAAGGTTAATTAATTAAGTAAAATTAATTATTTAATTAATTTTGGGGATATGATTAGATGATTTGGGGAATGGATTTAGAGGAAAATAGATGATTAATTAATGATTAAAAACCCATTAATTAATAGATGAAAATTAGTGTTTTAATGTAAGGTCGCAAGTAAGTCCATTTTAGGGTGTCTATATTTGCCCCTCTTTGATGCATTATGGCTTGTCGCATTGTGTCAAAGATTCTCTATTTTAATCCTGCCCCAACTTGCCCTAGCAATATCAGGTGTATTTATTTGTCCCTCTTTGATGCATTGTGGCTTGTCGCATTGTGTCAAAGATTCTCTATTTTAATCCTGCCCCAGCTTTCCCCGATGATAATAGTTGTATTTATGCCCCCTCAACAAATTTGAGCAAAAAGTCACGACATGAGAGTTAATTTGTTAATATTGCAAAATAATTATTTGGGTTCCTGACTGTTTGTGAAAATATTTCAATATGCTCCTGATATCAACTGTTAAAGTTTCTGGGGCCCGAGATGATAAAATTGAGGCCCTACAGGAATTAGGGTTTTTTGGGAACCCTTATAAATAGCTTGGAGAGCCATTCATTTTTCAATTTTCACTCTTGGAGCTCTTGATCATCAGGTGAGTTTGTTTATAGTTTTCTCTGCTTTTCTCACTATTTTTGAGCTATGTTAGGCATTCTGGGCGTCGTACACATTTATGATCAGGTTCGGACCTTTCGTTGGTCAGCTGGTGCAAGACGTCTGGTGAGTAGCTTAGTCCTTGTGCAATTAATACATGTATTTATTGCATTTCAAAAAAAATTCTTTTTTGAAAATTTTCCCATGTTGCCGCAATTTCCTATGATTTTTTTGCAATTGCGGTTTAAATGCCACAATTGCCGATTATATTTCACAATTGATAAAGGTACCACAATTGCTGGGGTTTATTACTGCAATTGTGATAAAAGTACTATATTTTCTAGTTGCATGCCACAATCAGTATAAAAGTGCCACAAATGTCATAGGATTACTGTAATTTCCTTGTCATTGATTTCTGGCATGCATTTGTACCTGTCTGATACTTTGTTTCTACTCTAACACTGACAAGTGACTTCTTTGTTCTTTTTGTAGTACACTGGGACTATTCTATGTTGCTGAGAGTCCAGACCTACTGGGTTAGTATACTATTTCCATCTTGTTGAGGATGAGAGAGATGTTCTTAGACAGTTAGGTTTATACTAGATTTGCTATATGCCTGAGATCACGACCAATAGGGGTCTGATCTCTGCTCTTCTAGAAAGATGGCATTCAAATACATGTACATTTTGATTACCAACTAGGGAGTGCCTAGTTACATTTGAGGATGTTTATCACATCCTTCGGATTTCCATCCAGGGCACTCTTGTACAGTATGCCCGAGGTCTTCGTATTACAACTTTGTCCAAGTTATCAGGTCTACCCCAGGATCATCTTGGCATGTTTGATCCATATGATATCCCATGGTCCAGGTTTGGCATGGGTTTAGAGAGGTTGACTACCTTGCTAGGTAGTTTGATTTGTGGGATCTTATGTCCTGATTATCGCCAGCATGGCTTCTCTATTGGTTTTGGTGTTGTTCTAGAGGGTGTGCTTAGAGACTATACTATATATGCCTAGGGCCCTTGTATGATAGCGCAAATGTACCTTCATCTATTATATGTGGCTTACCTTGATGGTAAGTCTCTTAGATGCGGTGTGACTCTCTTGCAGATCTATCCATGGGAGCATATTGTTGTCTGTAGGCCCGTAGGCGCTCATGATCTTCCTCCGGGGAGACCATATATCTTTATGTATGATGGAGCTATTGTTCAGTCCCATATGAGACACTTGATGTACTCGAGGCAACGAATAGACATGATTCCATACTTTATTTATAGACCGTACAGGGATTTTCCTATTTGGGATGGGGAGGATGCACACCTTCCCTTCTGTCGTCAGAGGAGATTTTTGATGGTCACGTTAGTGACCACATTTACATGATTGATTTGCACAACACCGACAAGGTGTTGTGTCAATTCAACGAGAGACATGATGTGTTTGATTCTTATGACTACTTTTCTCATCGATTGAGGTATGTTACTCTGTGGGGTGTCATCATTTCTCTGGATTCTTCTAGGATAGATTTCATGGGTATGCTTCCTATTTCTTGGACGTGGCGATCAACCACTGTGGATGCAAGTATATGTTTTGATTTAGCCATGATTAATGTTCTCTCTCTTGTTACGCTCTCTTTAGAAGTAGATATCTTTTGATTATTCACTTGTGCTTATCATCCATATGGTACTGATGTTGTACTTGTTCTCTTTGTAGGCATTGCCCTTGAGTATGATGCATGGTGGCAGTAGTCTCAGCCTATTTCTTTAACCGATCTGTCTCATCCTATTGTTGGTACCATTTTGAGGAGGCGTCGACAAAGATGGAGAGGAGGGTGAGATGGAGGTAGGGGTGGAGGACGGGATGGTGGGAGGGATGGAGGTAGGGATGGAGGGTAGGATGGTGGTTGGGATTGAGGATGAGATGGTGGTCGAGGTGGTGGCAAAGACGGTAGTAGGGATGGTGGGCGGGGAGGTGGAGATGATGTAGATGATCCTGTTCCTAGTGGACAGGGAGGTGGAGATGATGGAGATGATCCTAAGCTTGGTGGTACTGGTGGGAGGGTGACAACTAGGGGTGTGCATGGCATTAGCAGGTGGGTTGGGATGAGTGTCATGCTTGAGGAGGAGGAGGGATTAGAGCAGGATGCACCTCAGCTGGTTAGGAGAGTGCATCCTTGCACATGTGATATTTTCTAGAGAGGGATGAGGAGAGGGTAGCATCTAAGATTGAGACTGAGGATGTGGAGATTGAGGAGGTAGGCACTAGCTTGTCCACAGATAGGATTACTAGTGGTAGTGAGAGTAGTGAGGACTCATGGGTAGTGCGGGGCACTAGGGAGGAGGGATTGGGGGATAGCGGTCAGGAGGGAGAGATGGATGTACCCATGGGTGGGATGGATGATGAACCATCAAAGATGGAGAGACTTACAGAACAAATATCTGATCTTCAGGCTAGGCTGGTTGCTTTTGAGGCATGAGCTACTCCTTTAGAGAGTAGAGTCATTGTTGTAGAGAGTCGAGTTATAGTAGAAGAGGAGAGAGAGTGACACACTTGTACAAAGGTCAGATCCTTCATTGATGGTGTACATGATGTGCCCCATCGGGAGGTGCTAGATTAGTTTTGGAGATTAGGGCGTGAGGCCCAGAGAGAGATTGATTACAGGCAGTGTAATTATGAGGGTGATGTTTCTCCAACTCAGCGGGTACCCAATTAAATGACATCATAGAGGGATAGTAGGTCCCAAAGGTCTCAGATAAGTGGTGTTGGAGCTCCTGGTTCACAACACAAGTCTGCACTTGATATGCCACCTCCTCGTCCACCTAGCGGCAAGGGTGGGGGTAGCTCATGTTAATTCAGCTCACTGTGCATTTTGTATTATGATATACTATTTTTTTTGTAGTGATGATCCATTGACATATTATGATGTTGTACCAATGATTGTATCTTTGATATACTAATATTTATTGACATTTATGTTGATCACCTTCTTTTGTCAGACTTGCGATCGTTCATTGTACTTAGATATTGAGATTTATATATGAGATGCATCTTATAATTCTATATGATGTGTAGTTTTTTACTTTCTATATGTATGGTTCTACATGATGATGCATTATGATGAAATATATGCAATGTGATTCTATATACAGACACTTAGATGTATGATTTACTTTCCTATGATACTGACATGTAGATGCAGGATGGTGATTTATGAAATGCATGTTTATATGATGATGTTTATGGATGCATTTGATCATGAGTACTATGTATGCACATGTTTTTTTTTCTTTTCTTTTCTTATGCACATAAATGAATGAATGCAATCTATTATGCACAAAATATCTGAGTAATGCATGTGTTAGTTAGAATAAAGTTAGTGGAAATTTTCTCTAGGATTGATTAATAAATATGGACTGATAGATAGGATGTGTGACCCAAGTCGCTGCTGAGTTTTCCAACTTTGTGCAGCATTGCACCTTATTATGAAAATTTAAGAGATCCAACGCACCTAGATATGCCCATCTGGATACTGCTATGATCTCTTGATAACTATAAGGAGTAGAGAAATTGAATAGAAAGAGAACCAAATGCACCCAGATATTGACCATCTAGATACCACTATGTTCTCTGATTTTGAAAAGAAAGAGATCCAAATGCACCCAGATACTGACCATCTGAATACCACTATGATATCTGATATTGAAAAGAAAGAGATCCAAATGCACCCAGATATTGACTATCTGGATACCGCTATGATCTATGAACAATCTGAAATAAAAGAAAAAAACCAAGATAGAAATCAAATGCACCTAGATACACACCATCTGGATACCACTATAATTCTATTGGTAGAAATGTGTAGATAATAGAAAAGGATTATCCAATTATTTTCCAGGGTTAAGCTCAGATCGTGGAACTGCATGGTTGCCAGATAAGTGACAACACCTACTACATTTATCCTAAATTATTATTTCCCTAGAATCGAAATGAAACATTCCACAAACAACAATAAAATAAAATATGATCATGATCCATCATAGCTACTCTCGTCACTTGGTGGTATCCTGGAGTAGCATAAGAACATAACCGTGAAAGATTGACTGACATCTGATTGACATGATTGACCTAGTCAATAGTTTATTGTTCCTTGATTTTCTTGATTCTTTGATGCTTGATTGTGTTTTGTTTCAGGAATGGATGACTCATATAAGACTGATTTGTTTGATTTTGAGTGTATCTATCACTGTGTAAGACAATTGATTTGTTTGATTTTAATATTGATTGATTTGGATTGATTTGAATACATATTGGGTTACTGATAAAGTTGAGTCATATGAGTCTATTGCTAATTTGTGAAACTCGTGATTTTGACATTGATTGATCGCCTTGCGCTTATTGATAGATTGGATAGCTGATAAATTTGATTCATATGATTCCATTACTGATTTGTAGATCTTGTGATTTTGACATTGATTGATTGACTTGATCACCTTTCGCTTGGTTGGTAACTGAACTGGTTTATTTGCTTTGAGATTCTGAGATTTTTTGATTTTTTTTTATGAAGATTGATTTTCTCAGAACATTTTTCTCTTTTTAGGATTTTTGAAGACTTTAGAATTGCCCCCTAGTCTGGTGGACCAATACAAACCATGGATAAGTGTTGATTCTTGGAGGATATTGTGCTTCTAAAAATAGCTTGGGTAGCTAGTCTTGCATGCGGGGAGCTCAAGCTTTGATCTTTGGAGTGCATTGATGGTGAAGCTGGATTTGAACACTTAGCACCTATTTGCTAGGTTTCTACCAAGGTACCTACTCAATAGTGCCTATTTTCCAAGTTTTCACTAAGAGAGTAATTTTTTTCTCTTTACTTTTCTATTTTTTTATTGTTTTTTTTTGTTTCCAAGGCACCTATTTGCCAGGTTTTCACCAAGGTAACGTTTTGTATTTTTTGGAAATGTAGATAAGTGCCTTTACCTTGAGACCTCAAGCATAGAACCTCTTGAGGTGTATGCTATTGATGTAACCTAGGATTTTATTTCCTTCTAGTGTTGCTAGTTGGTATGCCCCACTATTGCAAGATGTGACTATGACATAAGGTCCTAGCCAGTTAGGCTCAAACTTTCCTGGTTTGACTCTTTCTGCTTGGTTATTTTGATTCTCCATAAGTACAAGGTCTCCTACCTCAAAGGTTTGTGGTCTTACCTTCTTGTGATAGTTCCTTATAAGGAAATTTTGACTGCCTTGTAAGTGGTTGAGTGCATTTTGTCTCTTTTCATCCAACAATTCTAGTTCACTGAGCCTTGCTACTTTGTAGTCTTCACCTAGAATGATATTTTTCAATGAGATTCTTAGGGATGGTATTTATACTTTGAGGGGTAGGAATTCCTCTAATCCATATACTAGTGAGAAAAGAGTGGCTCTTGTAGGTGTTCTAACACTAGTTCTGTATGCCCATAGTGCGGGACTAAGTTGTAAATTCTAGTCTTGCCCTGATTCATTGACTTTTTTCTTTAAGATCTTTAGTATGGTTTTTTTGTGGCTTCTACTTGACCATTCCCTTGGGGATAGTAGAATGAAGAGAAACCTTGTTTGATGTGGAACTGTTCATAAAGATCTTCAACATCTTGATTTTGGAAAGGTGTACCATGATCTCTTAGAATGGTTTTAGGAATTCCATACCGACAAATGATGTTGTTGAGTATGAACATGGAGATATGATTACCCATGATGTAGGTGAGAGGAATGGATTCCACCCATTTAGTAAAGTACTTAATTTTTTTAATGATGTACTTATGTCAATTATACAATTTTTGTGTAATCTTACCCACTAGGTCAAATCCCCATTTAGAAAATGACCATGGTGAAGTGATGGGATTGAGTTCTTGGGTAGGTGCAAGGATGAGGTCTCCATGAATCTGAAATTGTCTACACCTTTGCACATGCTTTTTTGCATCTGTCTCTACTATGGGCCAGTAGTATCACATTCAGATGATCTTCTTTGCTAAGTTATTGCCACTTGTGTGGGTTCCACAAATTCCTTCATGTACCTGGTACAAGGCTCTTTGGGATTGCAAGGAAGTGAGACATCATAAAAGTGTTCCATCTAAACTTCTTCTATATAGAGTACTAGCAAGGAGGGTGTACCTAGAGGCTTGGCGGATGAGGGAATTCTTCTAGTTTCTAGAAAAATTGGAAGGTAGGACACTACTTTGGAGGTAATTATACACATCATGGTACCATGGGGTTTCAAGACCAACAAGGATGCATAATGATTTTGTTACTGGTGCTTGATGTGCCGGTATCATGAGTTGCTCTACTAGAAACTAGAATCTGGTCTTGTTGCCTGGCGTGTCGATTAAAGATGTTATAGTATCCATCACATCTGCTGCTTTGTTTTGAACCCTTGGTATTTTCTCGAATACAATGAAATGGAATGAAGTGCGTAGCCTGTCCATCTTCTCTCTATATGGGATTAGCTTCTCATCTTTTGTCATGTAGTCATTGTTTACTTGGTTGATGACCAATTGTGAATCACCATAGACTTTGAGGTTCTTGATTTTCCATTCTATAGTTGTCTTCACTCCAATGACTAGAGCTTCCTACTTGGCTATATTGTTTGTGCATGGAAAGTTGAGTCAGAAAGATTTAGGGATCACATCATCATTTGGGGGTAATGAGCACTATCCCTGCTCCTGCACCATGGTTCATGCATGATCCATCAAAGTATAGTTGCCAAATCTCTACTGCCGGTTGTACTGTAAGAATGGACTCATCTAGGAATTCGGACACTATAGGATGACGATCCTATATGGGTGCCTCTTCTAGTTGGTCCATAATTACTTTCCCTTTAATAGATTTTATGTCTACGTACTCTAAGTCAAATTTTCTTAAGATCATCACCCATTTAGTGATTCACCCGGTGAGTGTTTCTTTGCTGAGTAAATACTTCAGAGGATCAATGTGTGCTATCAACTTGGTTTGATGGCTCAACATGTAATGTTTTAGCTTCTAGGAAGCAAAGAATACTATGAGGCATGATTTTTCAATTTGAGAGTAGTTGAGCTCATAGCCTACCAAAGTTCTGCTGAGGTAGTAGATAACTCTTTCCTTTCCTTGTTCATCATGTTGTACCAAGAGCACTCCTAGTGTTGACTCAATTGAAGAGATGTACAAAAGTAATGGCCAGCCTTTAATAGGTGGCACCAATATGGGAGACTTTAATATATAGTCTTTGAATATTTGGAATTCTTTCTCGCATTGTTTTGTCCATATGAATGTCACATCCTTGTGTAGTAGATGTTGGAATAGATGGCACTTGTCTGCCAATTGGGAAATGAAACACCTTATAGATTAAAGATTTCCTTGTAAACCCCTTAGTTTCCTTAGATTGGTCGGTGGTGGCATGTCAAGGATGGCCTTGACCTTTTATGGGTCTACCTTTATGCCTCGATGTGACACAATGAATCCCAAAAGATTTCCAGTGTGTCTTGTGGGTCTTGATATAACCATGTGTTAACATTTGGATCAAAAGGCCTCTCTATCACAATGTCTACCCACTTGACAAATGTTGTGGGTGGACATCTAAATAGAATAGGTTCCGGAGTTTTAGGTGTTGTCACTGGTTGTGGCATGTTGTATGAGCTTGGGCTTTGAGGCATGTTGGTGATGGTAAAAGCTTCCTCATAGCTGTACTCACCACATCCTTTGTGTGTAATAGATATTTTACCTACTCTTCTTATTACATCCTTGGGAATATAATTTGAGGTGGAAGGAATGCTTGCTTCCTAGTTTGAAGGCACTTGATTGTTAGTACTGCTTTTGATGGTGTTACAATATTGGAATGGGTTTGGATCTCCTTCAATGATAATTTTTGCCCCCTAGTATGGGAACTTGATGCACTGATGATATGTGGAGGGTACAAATTGCATCTCGTGGATCTATGGTCTTCCTAGTGTAGACACCCTAAAATGGACAGGCTTGCAACTTTACATTAAAAACCCTAATTTCCATCTATTAATTAATGGTTTCTTAATCATTAATTAATCATCTATTTTCTTCTAAATTCATTTCTCAAATCATCTAATCCAATTCTCAACATTAATTAAATAATTAATTTTATTTAATTAATTAAGCT
>MU223838.1:121953-142986 GCA_018584345.1 Thuja plicata | reverse complement strand
CAAATTCTCGATGCTTCTCAAGTCATAGACGCTGCCCAGCCAATACTGAGCATCAAGAACAGCATTTCGGAAGGAGTAGAGAGAAACAATAGAAGCTTCAAGCATTGAAGGGTTTGCATTCATTTGTCTTTCTCTTTGTTGTTTGTAAATTTTATTGCTCACGTTTTGATTATTCGTTTAGTAGTTATTGCGTAATAGATTTGCATGCAATTGTGAACCTTGGCTACTAACCCCTGCCCTTGGAAAGCTGTGGGAAACCGGAGAGAGAGGCGTACACCTAGTAGCATGTTATATTCCAACTCTAGGTTTAGGATTTAGAACAGGGTGTTCTTAATGACTGGGCCTATTCGGACTGGTAGTATGATGATACCTTTGGAAGACCTTTCTTCTTCATCATAGGCCCTGATATTGATTCTCCTTGTGACATCTATGCTAGATTCAGAATACCCCAAGTGTTTTATTACTCTCAATGTACATATGTTTAATCCAGCTCCACCATCGACGAGGACTCTATGGATTGCGTGTTTGTGAAATTGGATGGGCAAGTGCAAAGGATCATTATGCAGTGGCACATCATGGTCCATAAAGGTAGCATGTTTGTTGGAATCTATGTGGTTCACCATGGTTTGGAAGATTTTTGGAGTTATGTCCCTTGGGACAGCTGCATTTTGGAGTGCTTGGTTGAGGGCTTGCTTGTTCTGTGAGGATATGAGAAAAAGGTCAAACATACATATCTGGGCAGGCGTGCGCTTTAGCTGATCCACAAGGCTGGTCTATGGATCAGAGTTTGTTGGAGAGTTAGTTGGTATAGAAAATGTAGAAGGCACTCCTTGTAAGAAACCTTTGGTACGAAGTGTGGTGACAACACATTTAGCACCTGGGTCTCTGATAGTAATAGTAGCCACACGACTATCTGAAGGGTTGATGTAGTTGATGGTGTTATTAACATTACTATAGGTGTAGTTTACTTGTTTTGAATATCAACTAGACCTTGAGGCTTTCCCTTTGTTATGATCATGGAATGTGTCATTGAATATTGTATGATCAGTGGTGCCTTTTTATTGGGCATTGGTGACATCGATAACCCCTGTGTCAATCAGATCTTGAATGGAATTTTTCAATTGACAACAGTTGGGTGTCTTGTGTCCCTTTACCTGATGAAATTCATAAAATTCATTATCATTGTACCACTTTGGTTTTATAGCACCATGTTTGTATTCTCTAATTTTAGGCAGAGTGATAGTATTGGATTGTATCATCTTTCTTAAGGTTGATTCTATCGACTCCCCCAATGGTGTGTAGTATCATTTAGGAAATGGAAACCATTGTGGGCATTGTGCGGGTGGTTGATTGTTTGACACTACTACTTCTTGGAAAGGGGGTGGTTGGTTCTGAGTGTGCACTTGTTGAGTAGACACCGTGGGTTTTTAGTTGGCCATAGATGCTCCTTGTAGTGACACCTTAGGTTGAGCATAGTTGACCGTCTTTACATCAATGACACCATCACTGGTGACATTTTTATTTTTGTTCCACCACTTGGATTTATCTATTGTAGTTTTGTTTGTGTTTGTCTGGGTAGGATCTACAAGGATACCTCTTTTTACCAAGTTTTGCTCCCAACAAACTCCTTGTTCGATGAGTTGCTTGAAGTTAGGAGCCAACTGCAATTCTGTGGTAAATGACATATCTAGGATAAGATTGTCAAGGACCATGAATATGAGGTCTTTCTCAGGCACATCATATGTTATTCTATTTGCAGTGTTCCTCCACCTTTGTAGGAATTTCACAAAGGATTCTCCATCTTTCTGTTTAATGTCACAGAGGTCCTTGATGCTGACCTTGCATTCGATATTGTGATGGAAGTGAGAAATGAATTTTTCGGCCAACTCTCCCCAAGACAAAATATCATGAGGTAAGTGTGAGAACCATTCCATTGCTGGTTTGGCTAGAATTTGTGGTAACAGTCGCATTAGGTATGTTTCATCATGTGCAACCTTGGTGCAAATACCAAAGAACTCTCTGATATGTTCTATAGGGTTGGTGATGCCTTTGTATTTGTCAAACTTGGGTACCAAGAAATGAGTGAGAAATAGAGACATGTGTAATGAATGATCAAAGGGGTATGGGTACAAATCTTCTATGATGTAGGACTAGGTTTGCCCTTGATTTTTCATGTCCATCATTTGGGTTTGAAGACTTTGCACTTGATGGATTAACATGTCTGTCTGAGATTGAGGAATATTGGTGATGTTGTACCTCTATTCTGATGTGGGTATTAGGTTGCGCCTCTATGTCCCTTGATTTGGGACATATGATCTAGCCCTTGGGATTTGATATTGGTTCCCCAACATGTAATTATGATAATAGGGCATTTGATTGGCCCAAGATTGATTCTATTGTGTTTTTTGTTGGGGTTGTTGTTGTTGTGGTTGGGGTTTTTGTTGTTGCTGGGGTTGTTTTGATCCCCGTAGAAGAAAACATGTAACCTTGGGTGGACATTGACTCAATATCAGACCCGCAGAGATGGATCCCTGTGGGAGAAAGGAATTGAGCCCAAGGCTAGCAGGGATTGACTATAGTAGAGGAACAATCACAAAAGGGTTGTTGCTGGTTTGCGGAATTGAGGACATAGGATGGGAGCTTGATGAAAAAGTTTCTGAGGCTGAGGCTTGAGGCACACTAGTGACCATGGGTGGACTTAGTTGGGAGCCTTTCATGCTTTGTGTGGATGATGTGCTAGCTTGATTTGCAAATCTAGTCTGATTTGACATAGTTTGTGCTGATTTTGTTTTCGTCAAGGATGGAAATATTTGGGATATCACCGGTTCTGTTTGAGAGGTTCAAGTGGTGTTTTGACCTGTGAGAGGGTTCTCGGGCCATATTGTTGACACATTAAATTCAGCGGGGAGTTTGACTCCCTTTTTAATCAACATGGCTAAGAATCATTGGGGATTTCTCTCTACAACAACATCAACAACATGTGCAGAATAGGCATCTTGACATATGTCTTTGAGCTCCTCCTCTGTGACATCATGGAATAGTGTTGGTCTACGGGGATTATCAATGAAAAGAGTAGGACTAGTGTTTCTGAAAGGTCATCCTCTCACTCTTGTTCCCATAGGGGAAATCGGTTGATATAGGACTCGTCGGGTTGAGTATTAGCCTTTGACCTAGTGTAAGGCCCTCCATAAGGTGTGTGAGACATAGTGTTGTCTAGATTTTTTGACTAAAACAAATGATGTAAAGCAAACAGAAAAGGATAACCTTTCTAGTAGAGTCCAAGTTATGTTTGGACAAGAGTAATTCTAGGGACAAATTTTAATTTATCTTGATCTCAAAGAATTGGTGATGTAAGAATAGGATTCTTTGACTATTATGTGGGACAAAGTCACTAATAAAGATTGATGATTTTGAGATAACGGATCAAGATAATCAAGTCTGAAATTTTTAACTAATAATGTTTTAGAAAATAATCGTGCTTTCAATGAATGGATGATCTTCAATTTTTTGAGATTCACACAATATTCTTCGCATTTTTCTGGGATGTAGACACAAATCTTTTACACCAAATGGGGAATCTTTCCAAGGTTTTCAGATAAAAACAGATGCTTAGAGTTCCTCCAAAGTGCAGAAAACTTCCACTCATTGCGGTAAAGCGATAGGTCAACTGTAGTAATCAACTACTAATTATGGTAATTAAAGGTTCCAGTGAGGTAATACATGGGTCGAGTGTGGTAAAATTCTATCAATTGCGGTAAGATGCAGGCAATTGCGACAAAAGGGAGACAGTCTGAAAAAAGATCTCAAATTGGCTTATCTGTCTGATAAAATTGCTTTCTAGAACAAGGATTCTGATTGCAGAATATGTTTGATTTTGACAGCCTAGACTTGAACACGTTGGACTCATTTTGATAGTTTTTTGATGTTGGTTTTGCATTTTTGAAAATTGATCATAGAAAAAGCACAATAGACAATGTGTCTTGTAATCTATTATGGGTCTTGAGACAAGGACAAACAGATTAATCTAGGTCAAAATTTTGGCTTCAAGATACAATGTTATAGGCTCAATTCTTGAATGTTCATTATCTCCCATAGCAAGTGTCACACTACTAGGACACGAAGTTCCACGATGTAGGCACCCATGTTTTTGCTGTTTCCAAATATTGTTGTCATGATAGTGAAGATATTTTTCACTAACACAATACCCTCGAACACATATGTTGGGGATCTTCAGAAGAAATTATGCAACCCCTTACACTATAATAAGGTATTTTTTTGAAGGTGAATCGGGTTGGCGTCTATTTTAACAAGGTTTTAGTAGGGTATGTGGCATCTATCCAATCATTTTGTACATGTGTGACTCACTTAAGAGCCTAGTTGACCATGTTGGCTACTTAGGGATATTCACCCAATCCAATCTATCATCAACACACCTCACCCAATCTTGGCTAGATATAAAGTAGAACTTTGGTTTGCGTCTTGTTTATATACCAATCGGAAGGATTACCGATTTAAGGTCGTTCTCTGAGGAAGAATCACATTCCCTAGACTGGGCTTTCTAAAAAGTATAAAGGTTTTTAATCTAACATATTTGTGCAAGTGCACCAATGACTCAAGACACAAGGTTAATCGATTAAACCCCAAAATTTGAAGTGTGAATTAAGCTAATCACCCATACAAGAACAAATGTTCAATTTTAAGCCCAAAGTAGATGATGATTTTCTTGTTTGATTTAAATGCACAAAATTTGAAAGATTGTTTGCCTTTGTTCAATTCTTAACCACCACATCAATTTTAAGCACCAATTTGGAAATGTGAGGTTCAAGATGTTTGCATGTAATGTTCATTTTAAGCACTAAAACACAAATGAATGATTTTTAGGTTGCTTTGTTAACTGTTTCCTTTCCACAAGCTGTCAAAAAAGTGATTAGTACCGAAATCATCAAATTAAGAACTAAAGAATACCCAACAACTCCAGAATCATTAAGACCGTTAAGACTAATTGTGACCTTGTACTTAGCTGCAAAACACTTGATAGAATCAAGATATCTATTGTAAGCTTCACTTTGATCTTTCGCTACGATGGCCAAGATGGATATTTATTGCGTGCAGTAGTTTATGGTCCTTCTTACAATAGCCCTTAGTGATCTAGCACTCAGAATATGTCTTATTACCCTCTTGGTCATTAGTCGTTGGTTAATCCTGCCTAGAAACTGAGAAAACAATCAGATTTTAATAGAAAATAGTGAATTTGAATCAGATAAGCAATGATTCTATCGATGGCGGTAATGTTTTGTCAATTGTGGCAAAGTTCTGTTAGATGCATCTAATTCTTCTAACTATGGTAAAGCAGTTTCAATTGTGGCAACATGTTGAAGATTGCGGCACAGATCATTCAATTAAGGTAAACTTTGCTCTATTGCATAAATCTGGTATCAATTGTGGCACATATCAGTCGATTGCGACACAGTGCAAGAAAAGAGAGAACTGAATAACTACAAAAAAGAATTGTGAAACCCTCAAACCGATTGCGACATTAAACCAGTCGATTGCAAGATATTTTTGTCAATTGAGGTAAAATACCAGCGATTGTGACATTACAAGGATATCAAAAAAAACATAAAAAGGTAATTTTGCAACTGTACGGCTGACACCAAAAGGTCCTGTCTATCATTTGCAAGCAATATTTGGGTTATTTGATTCACATAAAATTCACCAAAATGTCGTAGGCTAGATCCTGTCTCCACAATCTCGAGTTAACAAGGGGGTTAGTAGAACCAATTTGCAATGGGGGAAATCAATCAATTACTACTAAGAACGAAACTACAAACAATAAAATGACAAGCAATCAAGGAGGAATACAAACTAATGCAAACCAACAAAGCTCCAATATTCTATTGTCTCTCTCTACTCCTTCTGAAACATTTTTTGTGTGGTGCTTAGTATTGGTATCGGTAGCATTTATGGCTTGGGAGCGTCGAGAATATGATATTGAATGCTTTGATCACAAGAATGCTTGATGCTTGAACCAATCTGATAGAGTAATGGTGCATGAAAGCTTGAAATCCTGGATCCTTCAAATGGTTATGAAGGGTTGATTTAAAATATGGAAATGATATGAATGGTTGAGATCAATCCCAGAGATAGGAGGATGAACGGTTGAGATTAAAGGGAACTGGAGAAGCCATCAGTAAACTTCACCTCCTCAACTTGGAGAGAGGAGATAAAGTTTGGTTAACTGAACAACTGATTATGAGTTACCTTTTGAACTAGAGAGGTAATTTGGAGTTACCTTTTTGAACTGAAGAGGTAAGTGGAGTAACTCATGCAATCAAAGATCTGATCAAAAGTTCTCTTTTATTGAATTAAAGACAAGATTTAATTGAATATTTAATTCATTTTTGTAATTAAAGTATTCAACATGTGAGATAATTGAATTCTTTTTGGTTTATAATTGAATTATTGAATGAAATTAAATTAATTTAATAAAATTAATTTAATTGGAAGAATTAATTAATAATTTTAAATTATTTAAATTTAAAATTTAGGAAATTGAATTTAATTAATCAATTAAGGTTAATTATTAATTAAAATTAATTATTTAATTAATTTTGGGGATATGATTAGATGATTTGGGGAATGAATTTGGAGGAAAGTAGATGATTAACTAATGATTAAAAACCATTAATTAATATATGAAAATTAGTGTTTTAATGTAAGGTCGCAATTATGTCCATTTTAGGGTGTCTACATTTGCCCCTCTTTGATGCATTGTGGTTTGTTGCATTGTGTCAAAGATTCTCTATTTTAATCCTGCCCCAACCTGCCCTGGTGATAACATGTGTATTTATTTTCCCCTCTTTGATGCATTGTGGCTTGTTGTATTGTGTCAAAGATTCTTTGTTTTAATCTTGTCCCAGCTTGCCCTGGCGATAGCAAATGTAACCAAAATGTCATACACTCAATCTTGTCTCCACAATCTCAAGTTAACAAGGGGGTTAGTAGCACTGGTTTGCAATGGGGGAAATCAATCAATTACTACTAAGAATGAAACTACAGACAATAAAATGACAAGCAATCAAGGAGGAATACAAACGAATGCAAACCAACAAAGCTTGAATCTTCTATTGTCTCTCTCTACTCCTTCTGAAACATTATTTGTGTGGTGCTCAGTATTGGTATCAAAAAAATTTATGGCTTGGGAGTGTCGAGAATATGATATTGAATGCTTTGATCGCAAGAAGGCTTGATTCTTGAACTAATTTGACAGAGTAATGACGCATGAAAGATTGAAATCCTGGATCCTTCAAATGGTTATGAAGGGTTGATTATATAGAATATAGAAATGATATAAATGGTTGAGATCAATCCCAGAGATAGGAGGATGAACGGTTGAGATCAAAGGGAATTGGAGAAGTCATCAATAAAATCCACCTCCTCAAATTGGAGAGAGGAGATAAAGTTTGGTTAACTAAACAACTGATTATGAGTTACCTTTTGAACTGAAAAGGTAACTTGGAGTTACCTTTTTGAACTGGAGAGGTAGGTGGACTAATTCAAGAGTTCTCTTTTTTTGAATTAAAGAAAGGATTTAATTGAATATTTAATTCATTTTTGTAATTAAAGTATTCAACATGTGAGATAACTAAATTTTTTTTGGTATAGAACTAAATTATTGAATGAAATTAATTTAATTGGAAGAATTAATAATAAGTTTAAATTATTTAAATTTAAACTTTAATAAATTAAATTTAGTTAATTAATGAAGATGAATCAATTAAGGTTAATTAATTAAATAAAATTAATTATTTAATTAATTTTGGGGATATGATTAGATGATTTGGGGAAGTAATTTAGAGGAAAATAGATGATTAATTAATTATTAAAAAACCATTAATTAATAGATGAAAATTAGTGTTTTAATGTAAGGTCACAAGTATGCCCATTTTAGGGTGTCTACAGTGCTCTTTTCCCTTTGGAAAAATTAGAAACTCAAAAGTTAGATTGTAATTTGAGGTCAAATTCGGGGAAATCAATGATTCATGATGTGTTTGATAGGAGAAAATGGTATGGATAGGAGAGTATGCTCTTCTCCCTATTGGAGAATAAGAAAACTAGACTCCTAAGCCACCAATCCTCTTTATTGATTTAATCTTTACAGGACCTGTCGGTTAAGGGAAAAATCTCCTAGGAATGACCCAAGTGAGTAGGAGTATACACCAACTCTTCCACCTCACTATAATCAAGATGCTTCCTTGAGACTAAAATCTTAGAAGACTTAATCAGTTTTGTCCTTGGAACAATGATGATCATTCCTTGGACATGCTTGGATGTTGTGTAGAGAAAAGCCGCTTCAATTCGCTTGCGAGACTACACTCATCTAGGTACTCATAGGGCTATACACCTCAATCTATCATTGTGCAAGTCTATGGGAGATGGTTATGAATGGATGCCCGAATTAAACACCTTCTACTAGTAACCACCTAGACTACCTCAAAAAGGTTGGTAATGCTTGTGCAAGGCAAATACTAATTTCCCCAAGACACTCATCATATCGAGCCCTCCTTGATGTTACTACTCGGCTAATATGGCCTCCAACATCCATTACATGTTGTTGGATTGTCATATTCTGAGGATTCATTGAGTGTGTTCCTAAGTCAATGAGCAAGTATTTTCAATCTTAGCCTAGTTATAGGGAATAGGTGTTTTTGGTGTCTTAATAACCTTTCTTGATGTGTGTAAATTTAAAAAAATATATAATCACCTCAATCTATCACCTCTCAGACTTTACAAACATCATACTCATAGAAATTTGGAAAACAAATCCTGACATTTGACAAATTTTCCTCATTTTTCAAACTAAGTGGCAAACGCAAGTCAATCCTTCAGGAAGTTGCATCTGGTATACAAGGTTGCATTCAATGAATTAGATCGCATCTAGTCAAAATAGGATCACATCCAGTAATCTAGGATCGCATCCAATAAACAAGCTTTGTTTAGGATAGCATCCTGTAAGTTGAGCTTAGTGTAGCATCGCATTTAATCTATTTAAGGTCGCATCTAAGGGCTCACATCTGAAACAGAGATTGTTTGTACACGTTCTAGAACCTTGATCTTTGTAGTTTTAGGTACCCTTTTTGTCTCTTAGTTAGGTTCATTTGTCACTCTCAATCAGCCTGAAGGTTTTCACCAATCAAGTTACAAGTGTACCTCGCATGCTTTATAGGCCTTTTAACAATCATTCCCAAGTCATGTTGTCATTTCACTTTCAATCCTCTTTGGTTTCCAGCTCACTATCAAGACATTCTAACCCTCCAAAGTTGAAACTTATCACCTGGTTCTATCAAACTCACACTCACTATCTTTGGACAAACACACTTGGATGATTTCAAACCCTTTTGGCACATTGGGATACTTTGACCAGACTCCTCTTACCCTTTTATGGTTAACACGAGACATAATCAATATCATGTTGATGATTTAGAAATACCTCCTAGATTGATTAAATTCCATCACAAAGGTACATCAAGGACAAATCCTATCTTCAATCAAGACTCACCCTCAACACCTCTAAACACGGGATAAAAAGAACCGCACACAATGGACATGCCCCATGGATGGAGTGTTGCATTTGACGAATACAATGGTGAATATAATTGTGATGAAAGAGATCATAATCATACCCTATTTGATTCTGATAGTGAAGAAGACATAGCCAAGGAACATTATAATAAACTTAAGCAAGGAAGTTTCAAAGAACATTGGAAAAAATCATCAATGAGGAAAAAGAGAAGTACTTCCTCCACCTAGCTTCTATGGGAGTTAAACTCCCTAAATACTATGATGTTGAAATATTAAAAGCTAAAGAAGTACAAACACCAATTTCAATTCTCTCAAAGCAAATACACCAAATGCAAACATAAATCAAAGAGCTCAAAAGAGAGGACAAATCAGCAAAGAAATACTCGTTGGAACACATATGTCTGTTCCCATTCGATAAAATCTTGCACATGTTTCCATTTCCACCAAACATGGAAAAACCTAAGTATGATAAATACATGGGAGACATATACCCTCATGACAATGTGAGAGAATTTTGCACGTTGATTATAGAGTTCATGCATGAACCAATATACTTAATAAGATTGTTCCTAGTGAGCTTAGGAGGACAAGCCATGGAATGGTTCTCCAAATTGACACCAAGCATCCAAGCTTTCAAAGAATTGATTCAAACATTTTTCCAAAAATACTCTTATAACATACAATACACTATCACTATGATGGACTTATGTAACACTAAACAACATAGTGGTGAATCCTTCATCAATTTCTTACAACAATGGAAAAAACTATTTGCAAGGTATTCGTGACAAATACCTTAATCAGAAAAATAGAGATCTTCACAAATAACTTGGTGCTTCAAATGAGCTATGCTATGCAAATGCAAGATTCTCCTAGTTTTGATAGAATGATAAAAAAATTCCATGCAAGCTACAGATGCCACGGTTAGGAGAGGAGAGATCATGCTCTACAAAGAGAATAAGTCCTCCAAAAACAATGATTATAACAACAAGGATAAACCCAAATGGTGGAACAAAAAAAAGAGTGTTGTTAATGACAGAGTTGTGGAGGCATCCAATACTAATATTAAACTAGTCGTGTTTAATCTTAAGAGTAGCCTACAAGCGGGAAAAGAGGCTAAGGCAACAACAACAACAATTCCAAGAGTGAACAATGAAGTGAACAACAATAAGCCTTGGCTGGCTAGACGTAGGCATACATTCACTGCATTGGGAGAACCTTTTGAGATGGTTTTAAAGACTCTTTTGGACAACAAAATCATTATGTTCTCAAATTCTAAACCATGGGAATTAGAAGTGAAACCTAGATGGTGGAATGATAATGACTATTGTGCCTTCCATCAAAACAAATGACATAAGACCAATTACTATGTCAAACTTAAGGATGTCATTCAAGATTTGATCAATGGAGACAAGATCAAGGTGGAAGGACATACTTTGCATTAGGATCATACGACGTTCATAAAACTATTTCCAAATTACAAAAAAAGGAGAAGCCTCCAAGAAAAAAGGAAATGAAGTTAACTACACCTATTCTAATAATGATAATGTGATCAACATGTTGGAATAAAATGATACATCAATCAATATAATCACTATAAAAGGGGTAAAAGACAAGGCTGCACATTCAAATGCAGTAACACAAAATCAAGCCAAGGTGATGATCAAAGGGGTCAATTCCTCATAAAAGCAACCAAAGTTGTCCAAACCACCTGTCATCATAATTCCAAAACCTACAACATCAAGACAGATAGTTCCCTTACCATCTTCCAATTACAGCTTTGTAGACCAGTTGCAAAGAACCTCGACTCAAATATCCATATTTTGTTAGTAATAACTAAGGTGGGGGGGGCGGGGATGAATCAGTGGCCTCAAAAATATTCCAATTAATCAACCCAAAAACTTAGTACCACAATATTTAGCCTCTAGTTATCTTCGGTCCTATAAGATGAATGCCTTCAAATATACTTATCAAATTACTACTGCTCAAAATTCTTTGTTAAACCTTATTCTATATGTTTACCGAATAGCAGTCTGTTTAATTTACCAAAAAATAGTAAATTACTTAGATTATACCGATCAATCTAGATTAGCTATGTGTAATGCAAAATACTAAAGTAACGACTCATAAACACATTGACACATGGATTTTTAACGTGGAAACCCTGTTAAGGGAAAAAACACTTGGGATCAGTAACCCAAAATTTTCACTCTTCTGAAGTGAGCTTGGTGAAGATACAACCCTATTAAAGGTTACAAACATACTGTTAGGTGTGACCTTGTTAGAGGATTTAAAACTGTAGTCTATAACTTGATATCGAGCATCTCTATGCTACCTTCCTTGATCAAACACTCTCTTGGCCTGTCAATGGGTATCTGACATCTCATGCTATCTTCATGATCAAACTTTTTGATACTCCTTGGGATGTATCTCAATATAGAAAGGATCTTTAAATCCTGCTCGGTTAAGAGACTTTCTGAATCAATGGTTAAAATGAAACAGTATGATTTGTTCACATATACAACTTATACTTGCAGATTTTTAGATCTATTGTAAGCTCATAAAACAAATTTGATCAATATATCCCTTATAATATCTTTGCTCCACTTTAGTTCTTCCCAGTGATGCTATGATCTATTGCTCGGTGTCCGCAGAAAATTTTTAGCTCTTTCCTCAGCTTGATTGATCGGGATAGTATGAAGTTGCTCTTCATTAGTTCTCTTTAGCATCCGCCTTTTTATTCAATCCCCTTAATTCGTAATGAATTAAGTTGTCTCTTTATAGACATGATATCACCATTGTTAGGTTCTTGATTTTCTTTATCTTGGCATGATCCACGATCCTAGATAATCAGATTTAAAGCAAAAATCATGTTTTATCTCACAGACATCTTCTTGCCAACTGGACAAAACAACTTTAAATCCTTATCTCTATCTTTATCTTATTGATGAAAATAATGATAACTACCAGTTAAGTCCATATTTAGCTCTGCCAACTAGATATTTTTTCATTTCTAAACTCAAGTTAATTTTGGTGTTTTAACTCTTTGATATCTTCGATCAACTCTCCAATTCTCCTCAAGCTTCTCCGTTAGTTTACACTATGATTCTAGATGTTGGTTATGCTTGTGATTTTGCTTGTTGGTAATTCGCATCAGTGTTCTTTCTCAGGCATCATGGTGACTTGAATTTTGGTGATCTCTATCTGTCGGGTTCCACTAGCTGTCGGTGTTTGAAGTCACATAGTGAATGCTTGTATTTTATGCATTACAGAGAGCATAATCTTTATCTCTCTAATTCTTTGAAGTCTTTGACACTTTGATTATAACCGATTTAGATTATATCAAGTTGACATCAATGATAATACAATCCATTAACTGATTTAATGTCTTGCATTATCTTTCTGCATTTCAGTGATCAACTTAACATCTTCAAACATTCAATCAGTTACATGTCATCAATCTCTCCCTTTGGAATTGATGACAACATACTACATTATCATAACATACTATCACTAATACAATATGAAATATAACAGTTTCATCAAGATTTCCTATTGTAACTTTTACAAATTTCTAGCTTTTGGTAAGTTCAAATAGCTTAGATTTGTTTCTTGCAGAATGATTGTCTTCAATCTTCAATCCCTTCATTGGATATATGTAGCATCTAATGTCTTTGTTCTGATATGTGTTCTGCCTTGACTATTCCTCTTCTTGATAATCTCTTTTTCTTTTGATAGAAATTTCTCTCTCTCTTTTTTATGAATTCTCTCCCTTTGTTACTTCTCTCCCTAAGATGGATATTTCATATGTAATCCATTTCTCTCCCTTTGAATATTGATTAACTCTTCCTTCTGATTCTCAGGAACTTCACTTCATGGATAATGATGTAATATTTTTTTATCAATGAGATAATAACTCCATTATGATAATGAAATAATCTCTCCATTTGACAAAAATGCCAAAAAAAATCATCTATATCATGTTCCATCCCTTTATATAATATATTCCTTGAATTTACCTATCCATCAGCAATACAATGTCTCTAGTATTCGATGCATACTTGTACCTTGATGTGTACAGATGTATCTGTTGTTTTTCATCTTGGTGTTTTCATCAACATGAATGATCTTCATATTATGTGTAGATTGATGTAGCCTCCTAGTCAGCTTACTGACCGATAGACAAGGGTTGGACCCCTAGTCTCTATCTCAGGTACTCAAATGCATCCTTCGGTAATGGCTTTGTGAATATATCAGCTAATTGTCCCTTTGATTGAACATATTCCAATGTCACCTCCTTTGCTTTCACTTGTTCTCTCAAATAGTGATACTTGATAGCAATATGCTTAGTCTTAGCATGCATGATTGGATTCTTAGAAATGTTAATTGCACTAGTATTATCACAATAGATAATTATTGGTTCAATAATCTACATATTCATACCTTCCAACAATTGTTTGATCCATGCAATATTGGAGCAATTTGCAGCAACAGCCACATACTATGCTTCTATAGTTGACTGAGAGATGCATCCTTGCTTCTTGTTGATCCATGTGATAAGTCTGTCACCAATGAAGAATGCTCCTCTAGTTGTGCTCTTTCGGTCATCAATGTTTCTAGTCCAATCAACATTTATATAGACTTGTAGCTCAAATTTTCCTTCCCTTTTATACCATATGCCATAGTCCTCGGTGTTCTTCAGATATCTCATAATTCTCTTGACAGTAGTCATATGTGATTCTTTGGGATTAGCAAAGAATATTGCAACTATTCCAACTACGTGTGCTATATATGGTCTAGTATGAACAACATACATTTTTTTTCCAATCATTGATCGATACAAGGTTTGATTTACCTCATTGGATTTGCCTTATTTTGTCATCTTACATCTGGTAGCCATAGGTGTTCCAACTAGTTTGGAATCTTCCATCTTGAATATCTTCAGCACTTCTTTGATGTATTTGGACTGAGTGATGTATATGCCTGCATCTTGTTGAAGAATCTGTAGACCAAGAAAGAATTTGATCTCTCCAAACATAGACATTTCAAATTCCTTTCTCATTTCATTAGCAAAGGATTTACATAACAATTCATTTCCCCCAAAAATGATTTCATCAACAAAAATTTTAGCAATCAAAATATTACCATCGGTATCTTCTTTTAAGTACAGATTTTTATTTTCACTTGTTTTTACAAATTTAATGCTAATGAGATAGGAGTGAGTTATTTCATACCAGGCTCTAGGTTCTTGTTTCAATCCATACAAGGCTTTTTCTAGTCTACATATCATGTTTCTCTTGTTTGGATCAACAAACCCTTCTAGTTGTTCAATGTATACCTCTTCTTCCAGTATTCCATTTAGGAATGCAGATTTGACATCCATCTGGTATACCTTGAATCCTTTGAATGCAGCATAAGCAAGTAGGATTCTAATTCCTTCTAATCTAGAAATGGGTGCAAAAGTTCCTCCATAATAAATACCTTCTTCTTGTGCATATCCCTTGCATACTAACCTTGCTTTGTTTCTTGTGACTTCTCCATTCTCATTCAACTTTTTTCTGGATATCCATTTGGTACCGATGACATTCTTGTCATCTGGTCTTGGTACTAGTGTCCATGTACTATTCTTCTCAATCTGTTCTATTTCTTCATTCATAGCACTGACCCATTCTTCATTCTCAACTGCAGTCTTTGTTAGGAATAGTCCCAAAAGATAACTGAGAGGGGGGGTAAATCAGTTATCTACTAGTTTTAATTATTTTCTCTAATTAAGTATAGAATAACATAATGCATAAATACAACAAGATAACATAGAATAAAACACCACAATTTTGGTTACGGGGAAACCAAAATAGGTAAAAACCCTGGTGGGAATTAGCACCCACAAAGAAGTGTACTAGAGTATAATAATCCCTGTTAGAAGATCTTACAACCCTGTTGGGAGTTGATATTTACAATGCAATAATTACAATGACCTGGTTAAGGGTCAGACCTTGTTAGGAGTCTTTTACAAATAACCTTGTTAGGGGTGAGGACACACTGTCCAATAGCACACTGTTCAAATGATGAAGGCTACAACCTTCTGCACAACAGATATACACTATATCTGATAATTGAACTATTTAAATAGACCTGATGTCTTGATTATTTCCATTGAATTGTATGCACTCTCTGCTTCTTCACATAGATCTTTAACTGATGAATAAACTAGCTTTATTGTCCCAAAACAACTAGCATTCTGCTCTGTTCTTTTTCTGTCACTTTTCTTATTATTCCCACTAAGTGATCACAAATGAACTGCTATATGTATCTTCTTCAAAGGATATGATCATGTCAGTTATAATAATCCCTTCAATAATTTTCTTGTTGACTAAACTAAGCACGCAACATGATTAGAACCACGCAACTCAAAATGAATAGACGCATCGCTTCACATAGTCGGCTCCACCAAAATTACCCAAACATCACACTTCAGATGAAACACATTTAGAACCTTTGGATAATCATATTTGACTCATAACTAAACATGAATTTGAATATGCATATCCCATAGATAGGTGCAACTGAAGAATCAATAAGATTACTGTCAGCTTTCTAAAAATAATCCTCTGAAACTGTGGCTAGTAAATAGATCAACATATCTCAACTGTAACTAAACTTCTAAATCTGTGTGTATGAACATGGTATAATAACTATGTCTGAAACATAAAAACCAACCACACAAGGCTCCAATATATCCATACTGAAAAGTGAATACAGTACATTGTTGTATACTATATGTTGTCATCAATAACAAACATACAGTCAACTATTTTCACAAAGGCAAATCTCCAACAATCTCCCCCTTTGACATTGATGGCAACATGTGACATTAAAACACCATCAATCCAAAAAGTGTCTTCTTTCTTTTTACAATCTTCTCAATATGCTCATCAAAGGTTCCTCTTAACTGCTGCATCTCCTTTGACTGTGTTTTTATTTTCATGACTATATACTCCCCCAGAGTATATGCTACCCCTTACTATATACTCCCCCTTTGACATCAATGGAAAAGGATGCCAAATACAAATAAGCATAGTTACTACTCTAGAAGTAGAGTAGTCAACCACTCATCAGTCACCAAGGACTGATGTATTTTCTGTGAGTTCTAATCAGACTTAGGAAAGGGAATTACTCCCAGCTTCTTCCGTAGATACTCAAAATTATCTGTTGATAAAGGTTTTGTAAATATGTCTGCCAACTTATCTTTGGTGCTCATATAATCCAACTTCACTTCTCTTTCTACAAATTTTTCTTAGAAAATGGTATTTTATTTCTCTGTGTTTTGTCTTTGCATGCATCACAGGGTGCTTTGACATATTAATAGTGCCAGTGTTGTCACAATAAATGACAATAGGATAATTAATATAAATTCCAAAGTCTTTAATCATCTGTTTGATCCAAACCATTGTTGAACAATTCAATGCAGCTGCTACATACTCAGCTTTTGTTGTTAAATAAGAAATATAGTTCTACTTCTTGCTTGTCCAAGTAACCAACCTATCTCCAAGAAATACTACTCCTCTTGAGGTACTCTTTCTTTCATCAACACAACCTGCCCAATCTGCATCTGTGTACACATGAAGTTCTATATTTTCTGAATTAGGATACCATAAACCATAGTCTATAGTTCCCTTTAAATATTTGAATATTCTTTTTATTGCCATTAAGTGATTCTATTTTGGTTCAGCTGCAAATCTCCCAACAATGCCAACTGCATTAGAAATATCTGGTCTAGATTGAGTGAGATATATGAGTTTTCCAATCATGGACTTGTAAAGTGTGTTATCAACTGCTGTGGAGTCATCATTTTTAGAAAGCTTGCTTCATGTTATTATAGGAGTGCTTACTGTATTGCAATCTTCCATCTTGAATGTCTTCAATATCTCCTTCACATATTCGGACTTATTTATGAATATACTTGTCTGTCTACTTTACATTTAATCCCAAAAAGTATTGTATAGGTCCAATCTTGCTCATTTCAAATTCGCTCTACATCTCTTTGGAAAATTATGCACTAAGCTTGTCATTACCTCTAAAAATAATGTCATCAACAAAGATAGCAACAATTAATAGTCCTTCAGGTGTCTCTCTTATGAATAAGTTGCAATTTGTTGCTCCCTTTTTGAATCTAATCTTCGTGAAGTAGCCATCAAGTCTCTCATACCATGCTATTGGGGCCTACTTAAGTCCATAGAGGGATTTCTTTAGTCTACATACCATGTCTATTTTTTCTGATAATTTAAATCCTTTAGGATCCTCTATGTATACTTCTTCCTTCAAATCATCATTCAGAAATTCTGACTTAACATCCATCTGATATACTTTAAAGTTTTTGAATGTTGCATAAGCTAAAAACAAATTAATAGCTTCTAGTCTACTCACTGGGGAAAATGTACCAGAGTAGTCAATTCCTTCTCTCTGAGAATATCCTTTACATACCAATCTTGATTTGTTTCTTATCACTATACCATCTTCATTCATTTTGTTTTTGAATATCCACTTAGTTCCAATCACGTTGTTGTCACAAGGTCTAGGGACCAATTCCCATGTGTCATTCTTAATTATCTGATCTAATTCTTCTTGCATTGCATTTTTCCAATCTGAGTCATTACATGCATCTTCAACACTTAAGGGTTCAATCTGTGAAAGTAAACTTACCTCTTCATCAACAGTTGAACCTTTTGCTCTAGATCTTTTCAAAACTTTACTGCTCTGATCTCCAATGATATCTTCTTTTGAATGGTATCTAGATGTGTATTTTGAAATTTTGGGTGTGACACTCTCATCTGTAACCAGTTATTCTTCTTCACTTAGTTTAGGGTTATTACATGATACATCAATACAGTCAAACATTTCTTCAATAAATGTATCTTTATTGATAGGTCTAGGTTCATCTTCAATCATAGGTGCATAATCATAATATCTCTCTTGAATCATGAACTTCTCATCAATTTTTACATGTTCACTTTCAATGATTTTATTCAACCTTAAATTAAAACAACTGTAATCTTTTCTCTTAGTAGAGTAACCAAGAAAAATACCTTCATCGCTTCTAGCATCAAACTTACCAACACCATCATCTCTCTTGATGTAGCACTTGCTTCCAAAGATTCTGAAGTATTTTACTGTAGGTATATTACCAAACCAAAGTTCATAAGGTGTTTTGTCTATGCCTGGCCTTAGTTGAATTCTATTGATAGTATAGACTACTATATTGACTGCTTCTCTCCAATAGGTGTGCGCAACTTTTCCTTCAATCATGATAGTGCACATTGTGTCAAGTATTATCATGTTTCTTCTTTCTGTAATTCCATTTTGTTGAGGGGTTATGGGTGCACTTAGTTTTCTTTTGATCCCATGTTCTTTGCAGTACTCAAGAAACTTGTTAGAGGTGAATTCTCCTCCTCTATCAGATCTCAGACATTTTATCTTTAATCCAGACTCATTTTCAACTTTAGCTTTGAATATTTTGAACTTCTCAAAAGCTTCAAATTTTTCTTTCAAGAACGCAACCAACATCATTCTGGAGAAATTATTAAAAAACAAAATGAAATACCTTTCACCATAGTATGATCTTGTTTGAGTAGGTCCACATAAGTTTGTATGACTAGATCTAATTTGTTCTCTCCAGAATTCTATTTGTTTCTAAATGAGTTCCTCACATGCTTTCCCATTACACATTCCCTGCACATAGTATCAACTGGTCTTACAATGCTAGGAAGGTCTCTTACTGCCTTTACATTGCTTATCTTTACTATGTTGTCAAAATTGATATGACAAAGTCTTTTGTGCTATAACCAACTGTCATCCACTTTTGCAAAAAAATAACTTACTTCAGAGTTGAGCTGAAAAACATTACCTTTGGTCTTTGAACCTGATTCTATCATGTCTCCTTCTTTGTTTTTAATAATGCACTTGTTGTTTTTGAATTCCAACCAATATCCTTTATCGAGCATGGTGCCCCACTTTTCATCCTGTACCCATGCTGTCAAAGTGGAGGATTTAGAAGTCATAGTATGGTCATGTCATGTTGGTCTAGTCAGTTCGATGTCTAGGTCTAAGTCTTCCCTAAGACAAGAAGTCTTTTCCGGGTTCCCTTTCCTTTTCCATCTTGTTTTAGCCGGGTGGGTTGTTATCAGAGTTTCATTGCTTTGGGTGGGTTGTAGATCCTAACTCAGCAAAGATTTGTGCTCCAATCAATGTTCTTTCTCAGGAAGAGATCAAAGACTGGTATGGATCGATTCTACAGGTCTCAATGGTCCTAATGCAATAGACGATGAGCAATTTGGTTAAGAAATGAGCGAGAACGAGCTCGGCGGGATTTCAGAAATCATCTTCTCCATGGCGGAATTCTACCTAAGAAGGTAATTTTCCGCAAAGGCAAAAAAGAAGAACTTTGCACTGTGCGGGTTTCGCACCTCTCGGGTGATTTTCCACAAAGAAGAACTTTGCACTATGCGGGTTTCACACCTCTTGGGTAATTTTCCGCAAAGAAGAACTTTTCACATATTGCGGGTTTTGCACCTCTCGGGTGATTTTCTGCAAGGCAAAAACAAAGAAGAAGGAGCACTGTGGTGGACCCCACAACGGGTTTTCAAAGCACTTTTTCAATTTTCCAGGTAAGAGAGAAATGTTTAAATGTTGACTCAGAAATTAAAATAAGGTATTTGCGGAGAACTGAAAATTGCTTTCTCCGCAAGCGAAGTTCTCACCCGTAGAGTAATTTTTCACAAGCAAAGAAATGCACCCCGTTTCTGATTTTCTGCAAGAACACGGAGAACGGAAAAGTAAGAAGAAAGAGTGAAGAGTGATGAATGCGGTGCCCTCTTGAAGATGATCATACAAATGAAAGAGAATTTCTCTAAGTCCTTAGACAGTTTGATTGATGCTTCTGCAAGTGGCACGAACAGAGCTACAGAACTGCAAAGCTGAGCGAGCACATACACGTGGCCATGGAAGAGCTGTCAAAGCTTATCAGACAAAGATGGAAAATGGAAAGGAAGCCAACTGATTTAACTTCCCCTTTTCTTTTCCGTTTCTTTTCCCTTGTAATGAGTTGGTTCTAAAGGTGGTTTCTTGCCATCTGTCATTTAGAGGGAGATGAACCGATTAGACTTCCTTTGTAACGGTCATCCCCTGGCTCTATATGTATGAAGTTGAAAGATTAATGAATGGTCGGAAAATTTTTGGTGTGGAATAATTGATGTTGCAGAGACAATTGAAGGTGTTTTATGTCAATTATTTTATGTTCTAGTTAATTAGATGGTTCTTTCTCTCAGTCCAAGTTACATTAAGAAAGAAAGGATGTTTCATTCTTTTGTTGCAAGGATGTGAATAAACCTCAGTAGGATGTGCTGTGGGATATTCAGAGAAGAGCTAGATAGAAGTTGTTAATGATATGATTCTTTT
>MU223838.1:108219-118758 GCA_018584345.1 Thuja plicata | reverse complement strand
GATGCCTTCTCCATTGAAGCGGTACCGAGAGAGTTGAACACCAAGGCTGACTCCCTGGCAGTTTTGGCTTCTTTATTGTTGCCTCATCCAGAGTTTAAAGACAAGAAGTATCAAATCGAGATTGTTTACAGAGCTTCTATTCCAAATAATATGGATTCGTGGCAGGTCTTTGAAGATGACAAGAGCCTGCAGTTGTTCTTGGAAAGCGACAAGACTACTTCTGAACACCATGTGAATGAAGGAGATAAAGAGGATTCTAGTCATAAATCACAAGAAAAGCAAGGTGAAGCGATCTAGCTACAAGGTAATATCATCCCGCCTTATTTTGTGTCTTTGGAAAAGCTGTTTAATAGACATGATGTTTATATAAAGCAGAAGAGGACAAAAAAATGACCCACTACTGGTGAGTATGAAGGGGTGAACATCAGTGATCCAGACAACCCCAAGATGATCAACATTGGCAAATGTTGTTCATCTGAAGAGAAGGAAGCCGCCAAGCAACTCTTCCTAGAGTACAAGGATGTTTTCGCCTGGAGCTACGAAGACTTGAAAAGTTATAGAGGCGGAAAAGTGAAACATCAAATTCCTCTGAAGCCAGATGCCGTCCCTTTTCGCCTGAAACAGAGGAATTACAACCCCAAGATAGCAGATGCCATTTTCTGAGAAGTAGACAAAATGCTGAATGCTCGAATTATCTACCCAATCCATCACTCTACTTGGCTAGCTAATATAGTGCCTGTTCGGAAAAAGAACGGAGAGATCAGAATTTGCATTGATTTTTGAAATTTGAATCAGGCATCTCTTAAAGAAAATTTTGCCCTTCCCAATATAGATCATCTATTGCAAACGGTGGTTGGGTCCGAGATGATGTCCATGCTCGATGGATTCTTAGGGTATAACTAGATTGAAGTGGAGGAGAAAGATCAGCACAAGACGATGTTCACAACCCCCTGGGGTACGTTCACATACCACAGGATGCCTTTCGGTCTGATAAACGCAGGTGCTACTTTTCAAAGATGCATGAGCAAAACATTTTCTGATCTGAAGGAGCGGATCATGGGGATATATCTGGATGATCTCACCGCATTTTCAAAGAAAAGAAAAGACCACATAGAAGACTTGAGGAAGGTCTTACAAAGATGTCGAGATCATGGAATCTCCCTCAACCCAAAGAAATCTGTGTTCTGTGTAACAGAAGGAAAGCTCCTCGGTCACATAGTCTCCCAAGAAGGAATTAGGATCGATCCAGAGTGGGTTGAGGCTATTCGAAGGTTGAGTTTGCCAATGAACAGAACAGGAGTGAAGTCATTTTTTGGGCAAGTCAACTTTCTCAGGAGATTTGTACCGGATTTTGTAGAGATAACCCAATGCATTATAGATATGATGAAGGGCAATGCAAACTTTAAATGGAGCGAACCAGGGAAGAAAGATTTCCAGAACATCAAAGATGCCATTGCAAATGCTCTGGTGTTGAGTCATCCAAATTATAAACAGGATTTCATCATCTACTGTTATGCTTTCAAACACACTCTGTCGGCCATACTTATGCAAAATAATGATGAAGGAGTTCAGGCCCCCATAGCTTTCATGAGCGTCCCCTTAAAAAATCATGAATTGAAATATTCATAGATTGAGAAACATGCTTTTGCGGTGGTTAAAGCATTGAAAAAATTCTGATTCTACATCTTGCATTTGCATTCTTTGGTGTATGTCCCAGACGTAGCGGTGAAAAGTGTGTTGACACAGCAAGAAGTGGGTTGCAATGCTCGAGGAGCTTGGATAGCAAAGATGCAGGAATACGACATTTAAATTAAGCCCACTAAATTGGTAAGGGGAAATGCTTTATGAAGATAAATCATGGAAAACAAGATCATAGAAGAGACAGAGGAATCCGAAGAAAAGCAGTTGGTCTTGGCCGTGGGACTCCAAGATACATGGTTCGAAGATATTGCTTACTTCCTCACATACGGAGAATGCCTAGACGGCCTGACGGCGAAACAAAGAAGAGAGCTAAAATTAAAGGCTGCTAAATTCGTAATTTGGGATGATAAATTGTTTAAGAAGGTGATTGATGGCACTTTCCTTAGATGCATAGATAAACAACAACAAGAGAAGCTACTAAAGACTTTTCACGACGAAGCCTGCGGAGGACATTTCTCGTCCTCAGTTACAGCTTTCAAAATTTTAAGACAATGTTACTACTGGCCTGGAATGTTCAAGGATTCCTATTCCTGGGTAGCAAAATGTGAGAAATGCAAGATTTTTTTAGGGCATCCTCAATTAGCTGCTCTCCCGTTGAAGCCTGTGGTGATAGAGGAGCCTTTTCAACAATGGGGTCTTGATTTCATTGGCCCAATTAATCTAGCTTCCAGCGCTGGTCACCAGTACATAATAACTGCCACTGATTATTTCACCAAGTGGGTGGAAGCTAAGGCAACGAAGAAGACAACTTCAGAAGTGGTATGTGAGTTTCTTAAAGAAAATATACTGGTTAGGTTTGGTGTCCTGAATAAGTTAGTGATGGACAATGCATCTTACTTTTCATCAGTTGAGATTACTAGTTTTTGCTTCGAATATGGAATCACTGTTAGCCATTCCTCAGATTACTTCCCATAGGGAAACAGCCAGGCCGAATCCAGCAATAAGAATTTGGTGAATATTATTAAGAAGCTGGTGGAAGATAATCAAAGAAACTGGCATAAAAATTTGCATGAAGCGTTATGGGCGGACAGGGTGATGCCAAAGAGGGAAATTGGTGTATCACCTTTTGAGTTGGTTTATGGCACTGAAGCGAGCCTTCCATTACCTCTGGAATTGGCTACCAACAAGCTCAGAAAGGTGATTGAAGATGGTACATTTAGAGATGGATTAGAGAAGAGGATCTTACATCTGAAAAAACTAGAAGAGGAGAGAGCGGAGATAGTAGATCACATCACTCAGCATCAACTACGAGTGAAGAAGCTATTTGACAGAAAGGCAAGACCACAAAAATTTATGGTGGGCGATAGTGTATTATTGTGGAATAAGCGAAGCGCTCCCAAAGGGATGCATAAGAAGTTTGATTCCCTATGGAAAGGCCCGTTCATAATCTACCAGGCATTTGATAACAATTCTTTCAAACTAGCGTATCAAGATGGTGAAGTGTTACCACTGACCTTCAATGGTCAGGATTTGAAGCTTTATCAAATTGCAGATTGAAAACAGGTAACCCCTGTAATGTACCATAGTTTTTTTCTGTTGCTTTGCATTCCTTAGGTTAGTTTCCTTTCCCTTGCTTTTGTTTCTTTCCTATTTTGCTTGCTTTTGTTGGTGTTCCTGCATTGCCGCCTTTTGTTTTTCCTTGCAAAACCAGAGATACTAAGTCCCTCGCTTGGGTATAATCTACCCAAGTCCCCAGTCGGAGCTAGCTATTGCCCCACTTTTCATCCTATACCCATGCTGTCAAAGTGGAGGATTTAGAAGTCATAGTATGGTCATGTCATGTTGGTCTGGTCAGTCTGATGTCTAGGTCTAAGTCTTCCCTAAGACAGGAAGTCTTTGTCGGGTTCCCCTTCCTTTGCCATCTTGTTTTAGCAGGGTGGGTTGTTATCAGAGTTTCATTGCTTTGGGTAGGTTGTAGATCCTAACTCGGCAAAGATTTGTGCTCCAATCGATGTTCTTTCTCAAGCAAAGATCGAAGACTGGTATGGATCGATTCTACAAATCTCAACGGTCCTAATGCAACAGACGGCGAGCAATTTGGTTAAGAACTGAGCGAGAATGAGCTCGGAGGGATTTCAGAAATCATCTTCTCCATGGCAGAATTCTACCTAAGAAGGTAATTTTCCGGAAAGGCAAAAAAGAAGAACTTTGCACTGTGCGGGTTTCGCACCTCTCGGGTGATTTTCCGCAAAGAAGAACTTTGCACTATGCGGGTTTCGCACCTCTCGGGTGATTTTCCGCAAAGAAGAACTTTTCACATATTCCGGGTTTTGCACCTCTCGGGTGATTTTCCGCAAGGCAAAAACAAAGAAGAAGGAGCACTGTGGTGGACCCCACAACGGGTTTTCAAAGCACTTTTTCAATTTTCTAGGTAAGAGAGAAATGTTTAAATGTTGACTCAGAAATTAAAATAAGGTATTTGCGGAGAACTGAAAATTTCTTTCTCCGCAAGCGGAGTTCTCACCCATAGAGTAATTTTCCGTAAGTAAAGAAACGCAACCCGTTTCTGATTTTCCGCAAAAACACGGAGAACAGAAAAGTAAGAAGAAAGAGCGAAGAGTGATGAATGCAGCGCCCTCTTGAAGATGATCATACAGATGAAAGAGAATTTCTCTAATTCCTTAGACAGTTTGATTGATGCTTCTGCAAGTGGCACGAATAGAGCTACAGAACTGCAAAGCTGAGTGGGCACATACACGTGGCCATGGAAGAGCTGCCAAAGCTTATCGGACAAAGATGGAAAATGGAAAGGAAGCCAACTGATTTAACTTCCCCTTTTCTTTTCCGTTTCTTTTCCCTTGTAATGAGTTGGTTCCAGAGGTGGTTTCTTTCCATCTGTCATTTAGAGGGAGATGAACCAATTAGACTTCCTTTGTAACGGTCATCCCCTGGCTCTATATGTATGAAGTTGAAAGATTAATGAATGGTCGAAAAATTTTTGGTGATGTTGCAGAGACAATTGAAGGTGTTTTATGTCAATTATTTTATGTTCCAGTTAATTAGATGGTTCTTTCTCTCAGTCCAAGTTACATTAAGAAAGAAAGGATGTTTCATTCTTTTGTTGCGAGGATGTGAATAAACCTCAGTAGGATGTGCTGTGGGATATTCAGAGAAGAGCTAGATAGAAGTTGTTAATGATATGATTCTTTTTCTTAATCTGAATTGCAATAGGAAGGAAAAGATGTTTCATTCCTTTGTTTTGAGGATGTGAATGAACCTCAGTAGGATGTGCTGTGGGATATTTGGAGAAGGATTCTTAGAAGTTTTTTTCATTTCACTTATATCTCTGTTAGTAGTTGATGTAGATTAGTTAGTACTGAGTGTATGAATTCATAGGATGTGTGAGTTCTACAGCTTGGTTTATAGATTAGAAAGCTCTCCTTGCCTGGATTAAGTTCTGTTTAGGATTAATTCGGTTTGCCTCTTCTGCTCTTGGGTTAAGAGCATACCCTGTGTTAGTTTTAGGATCAAGACATAATTCATTGCATATCATTCCAAAAGGGAGCTGTACCTACCAATTCAGAGAGAAGCCAGTAATCAAAGAACGGCTTTTCAACTGTTGTAATCAGATATTGTTCATAATTTGGGCACTAAGAGTCATATTCCTAAGAAGTAAGAAAGGACAAATCTGTTTACTAACAGAGCAACTGTCCAACACTTAGTAAGTTATGATGTAAACCATCAACATAGAGAACATCATTTGTCTTATCATTTCCATCTAAGGTGATGGAGCCTCTTTCTATGATAGGTTTGGGAGTGTTATCCCCAAATCTAACCATGCCACATTTGTACTTATCTAGATTTATGATGTGAACACTCGTTGTCATGTGATTAAGAAAAAGATTCTTTTTATTTATGAGACATTTTGTTTAACAGTAGAATCTTCTTCTGCAAGATCTTTCAAAGTAGGAACCTCAATTGCATGAGTCGCAACCTCATGGATCTCAAAACCAATGCACTATAGATGTGTTATCATTTTGTTCTTCCAGTCAAGATAATTCTCTCCATCAAACTTAGGACTCTCTTTCTTGAAGTACGTCATTTGATCTACCTTAAGTTGTTAGGCTTCCTCTTCAAGGCACTTGGCTCTGATCCCAATTGCTAGGAATATTCCCAAGAGATAACTGAGAGGGGGGGTGAATCAGTTATCTACTATTTTTAATTCTTTTCTCATATTAAGTACAAAATAATATAATGCAAAAATACAACAAGATAACATAGAATAGACCACCACAATTTTAGTTTCGGGGAAACCAAAATAGGTAAAAACCCCAGTGGGAACTAGCACCCACAAAGAATTGTACTAGAGTATAATAATCCTATTAGAAGATCTTACAACCCTGTTAGGATTTGATCTTTACAATGCAATAAGTATAGTGACCTGGTTAAGGGTCAGACCCTATTAGGAGTCTTTTACAAATAACCTTATTAGGGGTGAGGACACACTGTCCAATAGCACACTGCTAAAATGATGAAATTTGCAACCTTCTACAAAATAGATATACACTATATCTAATAATTGAACTGTTTAAATAGACCTGATGTCTTGATCAGTTCCAATGAATTGTATGAACTCTCTACTTCTTCACATAGATCTTTAACTGATGACTAAACTAACTTTACTGTCCCAAAACAACTAGCATTCTACTTTGTTCTTTTTCTGTCAATTTTCTTATTCTTCCCACTAAGTGATCACAAATGAACTACTATATGTATCTTCTTCAAAGGATATGATCACATCGGCTGTAGGAATCCCTTCAATACTTTTCTTTTCAGCTAAACTAAGCACGCAACATGATTAGAACCATGCAACTCAAAATGAATAGATGCGTCACTTCACATAGTCAGCTCCACCAAAATTACCCAAACATCACACTTCAGATGAAACACATTTAGCACCTTTGGATAATCATATTTGACTCATAACTAAACATGAATCTAAACACGCATATCCCATAGATAGGTGCAACTGAAGAATTAATAAGATTATTATCGGCTTTCTAAAAACAATCCTCTGAAACTGTGGCTGGAAAACAGATCAACATATCTCAACTGTAACTGAACTTTTGAATCTACATGTATGAACATGGTATAATAACTATGTCTGAAACATAAAAACAACCACGCAAGGCTCCAACATATCCATACTAAAAAGTGAATATAGTACATTGTTGTATACTATATGTTGTCATCAATGACAAACATACAGTCAACTATTTGCACAAAGGCAAATCTCCAATAGTGTTAACAGATTTAGGATCAAAATCAAAAAGTAAACATCTGGTGTTTAGTGACTTACTTCTTGTTCCTGATCCATCATTTTTGTCTCCTATGATTTGGTTTTTTGGATGATGTCTTCTGACATACTTGGAAAATTTTGGTTCATCTCTGTGTTCATCATTCTGATCATCTTCTTGACCTTAGTTCTCATCTCCATTGTTCGAAACATCATCTTGAGGATTTTCTTGATTTTTGGTAATTGTAGCCTGATGCTTGGGTGCAATGTTTTGATGCTTGAGAGAAACACACTATTGCTCAGGTAGAGTGTCAGGTTCTGTATAAATAAACCTGTTATAGTCCTTTGTTTCCTTTTTTCTTTCCTTGTCATTCTTTTATGCAAATTCATCTATTTTCACATTTTCACTTTCAATGATTTTTTTAGATGACTTTTTAAGACATTTATAAGCCTTGCTTTTAGTTGAATACCCTAGGAAGATACCTTCTTCACTTTTGCACTCAAGTTTTCCATTTTTATCATCCTTCAATGTATAACATTGACTACCAAAGATTCTGAAGTAACTTACATTGGGTGTATGACCATACCAAAGCTCATATGGTGTCTTCTTTGTGTCCTTCAATTGTACTATGTTTAGTGTGTAGACAGCAGTACTGATAGCTTCCCTCCAGAAAGTTTGAGCGATGCTTTTCTCAATCATCAATGTTCTTGCACAGTCAACAATTGATCTATTTCTCCTTTCAGCAATTCCACTTTGTTGTGGTGTTCTCAGTGCAGAAACATGTCTTTTAATTCCATGCTCATTGCAATAGTCAGTGAACTCTTCTAAAGTAAATTCCCCTTCTCTATCTGACTTTAAGCATTTCAATTTATTTTCACTTTCTTTTTCTACCATAGCCTTATACCATTTAAACATCTTAAATGCTTCTGATTTATCTTTTAAGAACATGACCATCATCATTCTAGAATAATCATCAACGAAGAGAATAAAATACCTATCTCCATAGTATCTATTTCTCCTCATGGGTCCACATAGATATCTATGGACTAATTCTAGAATTGTATTAGATGTATGGGTTATACTCTTGAAACTAGACTTTGTCATCTTGCCTTTTTGACAATTCTTGCACGTGATATGTTCGGGTTTAGTCATGCTCGGTAAGCCTCTGACATTCCTTTTGTTGCTTATCTTTATCATGTTTTCAAAGTTCACATGACACAATCTTTTGTGCCACAACCATATGTCTTCGTTTCTAGCCATCAAACAAGTGGTGTTAGTGTCATCAAGATAGAAAAGGTTACCTTTTGTCTACTCACCGGTACCAATCAACCTTCCTGATTCATTGAAGATCTTTGCCTTCTTATTTTCAAATGCTACTCTGTGACCTGAATTGTTCAGTTGTGCAACACTTAATAAATTATAATTCATTCCTTTTACTCAGTATGCATTTTCACATTTTATCAGGTTATTCAACATTATGGCTCCTTTACCTTCAACTGGACAAGGTGTATCATTTCCCATTCTTACTGAACCACCATTATAGTATTCAAAAGCCTCAAACTTTTGTTTATCACCGGTCATGTGGTGAGTGCAACCACTATCTATGATTCAGACATCATTTTTACTAACTTTAGATATGAGTGCAGTTTCTACATATCTTTCTTCATCTTCATCTGAATCATCCTTCATGGATACAAATACCATCTCGATGTCTTCTTCTGATTCGGTTTCATTGTCATCATCTTTCTTCTCATCTAGGTAACAAGATTTCTCCCCTTTGTCCTTGTAGTCTTGGGTATCTCTCTTGTCAGATTGTTGGTTTCTTTGGTAATCTCTATTATCACCTTATCAAACTTCTTCTCATATGATCTATCATTTCCTCTCTCATCTTTTCTTCAGTTTGGACATATTGCAACAAAGTGTCCAACCTCTTTACAATTGAAACATACAAGTGGTAATTTACCTTTGTATCTAGCTTTGCCTCTCTGCAATCTTTTGGCCATTAGTGCTTCAATCTCATCAAGTCCTTGATCCTCATTATCACTGTCACTATCATTTCTAACAGCATGTCTATGACTTGAGTTACTTATCTTTAAAGAAGATTTGAATGCAGATTATATAAATGGTAAGACACTATTGTCAAAGTTATTCATCTCAAATGAAATTAGTCTACCTATCAGACTATCTAGAGTAACTTTATTATTTGCAACTGCTCTCATTTTTTGAATAGAAGAAACTCTAATAGCATAAATAGGCAATAGGGTTCTTAATATTTTGCTTACCACTGTCTCCTCTTCAAGTACACCTCCAACTCCTCAGATATCATTTACTACCTCTTTAATTATGCATCTATACTGAGTGATATTTTCTCTTTCTTTCATCATTAGGTCATCAAACCTCCCTCTTAGGCTTTTTGCCTTTTCTCTTAGTACATTGGCATCTCCCCCATGTATAATTTTCAACTTATCCCACATTTTCTTTGTAGAGGTACAGGTTTTGACATCTTCAAACTCAACATCGGAGATTGATGATGCAAGTTCTATCATCATGCAGTTATGCTCATGATTTACTCTTAATTGATCAAGAGTGTGAGGTCATGTAGCCAACACATATTCAATATCTAAGTATTGAACAATATCATTTCCAATACCTGATAGGTGGAGTCTTATTCTGCTTTGCCATGATGCAAAGTTGTCTTTATTCAACTTGGGCACATCTCATCTGTTCATCTTGTGATCTTTTGCTTGAGTTGTTAAACTCCCTTTCTAAGCACACAATATTTGATACCAATTGTTAGTAATAACTGAGAGAGGGGGTGAATCAGTGGCCTCAAAAATATTCCAATAATCAACCCAAAAATTTAGTACCACAATATTAAGCCTCTAGTTATCTTTAGTCCTATAAGATGAATGCCTCCAAATACTTATATCAAATTACTACTACTTGGAATGCTTTGTAAAACCTTCTACTGTATGTTTACTGAATAGCAGTCTGTTAATTTACCAAAAAATAGTAAATTATATAGAGTATACCGATCAATCCAATTAAGTTATGTGTAATGCAAAACACTAAATTAATGACTCATAAACACATTGACACATGGATTTTTAACGTGAAAACCCTGTTAAGGGAAAAACCACTTGGGACTGGTAACCCAGAATTTGCACTCTTCTAAAGTGAGCTCGGTGAAGAGCCAACCCTGTTAAAGGTTACAAACACATTGTTAGGTGTGACCTTGTTAGAGGATTTAAAATTTTAGTTTTTCAGTTGATATCAGGCATCTCTATGCTACCTTCCTTGATCAAACACTCATTTGGCCTGTCAATAGGTATTTGGCATCTCATGCTATCTTCATGATCAAACTTTTTGATACTCCTTTGGATGTATCTCAATATAGAAAGGTGTAGACACCCAAAAATGGACACGCTTGTGACTTTACATTAAAAACACTAATTTTCATCTATTAATTAATGGTTTTAATCATTAATTAATCATCTATTTTCCTCTAAATTCATTCCCCAAATCATCTAATCAAATTCCCAAAATTAATTAAATAATTAATTTTATTTAATTAATTAACTTTAATTGATTAATTACCATT
>MU223838.1:89029-108160 GCA_018584345.1 Thuja plicata | reverse complement strand
ATTAATTTAATTTCATTCAATAAAGCAATTCTAAATCAAAAAGAATTCAATTATCTCACATGTTGAAAACTTTAATTAAATAAATGAATTAAATATTCATTTATCTTCAAAGAGATAACTCCATTCAGCTCACATGGGTTACTCCACCCATCTCTCCAATCCACATGGGTAACTTCACCCACCTCTTTAGTTCAAAAAGGTAACTCACAATTAGCTCTTTAGTGAACCAAACTTTGTCTCCTCTTTACCAAATGAAGAGGTGGAGTTTACTGATGACCTCTCCAATTCCTTTTGATCTCAACTGTTCATCTCCCTATCTCTGGGATTGATCTCAATCATTCATATTAGCACCAATTCCTATATAATAAACCCTTCATAACCATTTGAAGGATCCAGCATTTCAAGCTCTTGTGTGCCATTACTATGTCAGTTTGGTTCTAGCATTCAAGCCATCTTGTGATCACACACTCGTTTCAATTAGCAAATTCTCGATGCTTCTCAAGTCATAGACGCTGCCCACACCAATAATGAGCATCAAGAATAGCATTTCAGAAGGAGTAGAGAGAGACAATAGAAGCTTCAAGCACTTCGGGGTTTGCATTTATTTGTTTTCCTTTATTGTGCTTGTACATTTTATTGATTACGTTTCAGGTTATTCATTTTAGTAGTTATTGTGTACTTGATTTATATCATTTGTGAAACCTTTTCTACTAACCCTTGCCTTTGGAAAGCTTGGGAACCACAAATCAAAATTAAGAGAGGCGTACATTTTGGTGAACCCGACGTGAATCAAACAGCCTGATTATCTCTTTTAGACGACAAACAGAGTTGATCAACCATGGCCGTACGGTCACAAATCTCAAAATTTGTAATTTTTTTTATATCTGTGTTATTTCGCAATCGTTGGTATTTTTCCACAATTGATGAAATTGTGTCGCAATCGACTAGTTTAATACCGCAATCGATTGTAGGTTTCCGCATTTCTTTTATGTCATCTTCTGGGTCTTTGTCTTTTCTACAGTTTGTCACAATTGATTCACTAGTGCTGCAATTAGAAGAATTCTACTGCAATCAACAAACACAGACCGCAATTGACCGATCCAGACCGCAATTGATTTTGCATTACCGCAACTAAAGGTTCTTTGCCACAATTGCTAATTTTGGGCCACAATCACCTATTATTTACCAAAATTGCCTGTGCATCACCGCAATCACCTGCAAGATTACTCATTGGGGCCAAATTCTTCATCTTTCTATCTGAAAATCTGATACTTTCTTTATTTTTTTCTGCAAGACGACGAATTCCCACGAACAGGAAAGGTAAGTTGTTGGTAAGTGTCATTCATTGTTTCAAAGTTACGTATACTCTCATTTTAAAAAGGAATCCTTTTTTATACTAACATGTTTAAACAAAGCAAACTAAAACAAATTCACTTGTTGATTTGGGTTTAAAAAGAACAGTGTTTGTCCAAACATCTCACTTTTCACACTTCAAGATTTGGGCTTAAAATTGACGTGGGGACTAAAATTGAAAAAGAAAAAAAATCTCTCAAATTGCTGCATTAAAATTGAACAAGCAATCAACACCTACATTTGTGCTTGTATGGTGGTGTAGCTTAGTTCACATTTCAAACTTTTGGAGTTTAATTGATTTACCTTGTGTCTTGAGTTTTGGGTGCACTTGCACAAACTGTTAGATTACAAACCTTTATAATTTTTAGAAAGGCTTGTCCAGGGAATGCGCTTCTTCCTTGGAGAACAACCTTAAACCGGTAATCCTTCTGATCAGTATATAAACAAGGCGCGAACCAAAGTTTTGTCTTATCTAGCCAAGCTCGGGCAAGGTATGTTGGTAATAGTCTGGATCAGGTGGATATCCCTAAGGAGCCAGCGTGATCAACTAGGCTCTTAAGTGAGTCACACACATACAAACTGATTGGAGAGACACCATGGACCCTTACTACAACCTACATTAATTAGAGGCCAACCCATTTTACCTCTGAATAGGTACCTTATTATAGTGCAAGGGGTTGCAGAATTTCTCCCCAAGATCCCTAACATATGTGTCCCACGTTATTTGTGTAGTGAAAGATATCTTCACTCCACGACAACAATACCTAGAAATGGCAAAAACACGGGCACCTACATTGTGGACCTTCGTGTCATAGTAGCATGACAATTGTTGTGTGATCTAACAGAAATTCAAGCATTGGGCCTATAACATTGTATTCTAAAGCCATTGACCTAGATTAATCTGACTGCTCATTGTTAAGACCTCGTGATAACCTTGCAACTTGAAAAAGTTGTAGAACATACACATTTTTTAGTCTTCATTCTTCAAAACACAGTGTCTGTCATGCTTGTTCCTTTGATCAGTTTCTAAAAATGTAAAACAAAACATCCAAACTATCAAAACAAGTCAAACATGTTAAAATCTAGGTTTGTCAATGTCAACTATCTTGCAAATCAGAAGCATTGTTCCAAAAATTTCAAAATTGTCAAGCAGTGATACCCATCTTTTAGTCTTTTTGAGACTGTTTCTCATTTACCGCAATTGCCCGCATTATGCCACAATTGAAGGAAGTTGATCGCAATTAACCTGTTTATTGTCGTAATCATCTTGTTTATTACCACAATCGATGATAAACTACCGCAATTGACCATTTACTTTACCGCAATCGGTGGAGTTGTACCGCAATTGACCAAAGATACTTTATTCCTGTTTTAACCTAAAAAACCTTGAGAGAACTTTTCATTAGGTGTCCAAAACTAGTGTCTATCCCAGGAAAATACGAAGAAAATCGTGTGAATCTCTAAACATTAAAGATCATTCCTTCTTTGTAAAGCACGATTATTGTCAAAAACATTGTTAGTTCAAAAGCTCAAACTCAAAATACCTTGATCTCATCATATCAAACATCGTCATCTTTATCAAAGTGACTTTGTCCCAGACAAAGGTCAGCAAATCTTATCTTTTTATCATCACCACTTTGAGATCAAGCTATATCAAAATTTGTCCTTAGAATTACCTTTGTCCAAAACATAACTCAGACTTCCTTAGAAAGGATCTTCTTCCTTTTTTGCTTTATATCACTTGTTTTAGTTACAAAACCTGGACCACACTATGTCTCAAACACCTCATGGAGGGCCTTACACAAGGTCTAAGGCTAGAACTCAACCTGATGAGTCATATATCAATAGATTCCCCGCTTGGGAAAATAAGCAAGAGAATGATCCTTTTGTGAACACCAGTTCTGCTCTATTCATTGACCAACCCCGTGGGGCAGCCTTTTTCCAAGATATCACAAAAGTAGAGCTTGAAGATGTGGAGAAAGATGCTTACTCCACAAAAGTAGTTGACGTTATTGTAGAGAGGAACCCTAAATGTAACTTACCCATGCTAATAAAGAAGGGAGTCAAACCCCCTTCTGAATTCAGTGTATCAACCATATGGCCCAAAAACCCTCTCGCAAGTCAAAACACTACTCAGCCTCCTCAAATACTGCATGTTGTGTCTCAAATCTTTCCACCATTGGTATTACCCACATTGACATAGACTATACCCAGTCAAACCAATGACCTGACCCAGGCCAGCACATCTTCCACTCAAAGCATGACAGGCTCGCAACTAAGTGCACCCATGGTCACTAGTATGCCTCCACCTTTGGTCTCGTGGCCAGGACAATCAAGCTCTCATGCTATGCCTTCCATCCCACCAAACACCAACTATTCTAAAACCATGTCGCTGCTGCAGTCAATTCACACTAGTCTTGGGATCAACACCTCATGCCCATAGGGATCCATCTCTGCAGGTACAACTTACAGTAAATGCCCACCCAAGGTTACATCTTTTCCCATTCTGACATCAATCCAACCCCCGCAATAGAAACCCCAGCATCGGGAGCTTAGGATCAGTTTCAAGTCATGATGGGACCACCAATTTTTGGTCAATGACTGGACCAGTTTCAATTCCCTTAGGCCCTCCCTTCCATCTAGAAGTATAGAGGGATCAGAGGGATTAGAACACCTACCCCTATAGCCACTACCACTATAGGTAGGACAGGTATAGGTATTTCCTTCCTTCCATAGGTAGCCTTAGTCCTTCCATCCTTCCACAATAGTTACGAATAATGGGCCAATCTTCCTAATCTTGGAATTATAGAAACAAAAAAAGGGCCCCTACCCTATCCTGAATGAAATGAAGGATGAGGGCCTATCCTATCCTATCCTATAATCTATATGGCCTTACCTGAATTCAATGAAGGTAGCGGGCCTATAATTTATATGGCCTTACCTGAATTCAATGAAGGTATACTGCTAACTTCAGTTGCCTCAACTCCAACCCTCGCAACAGCAACCCCAGCTTCAGTTGCCTCAAATCCTACCCCCGCAACAGCAACCCTAGCTTCAGTTGCCTCAAATCCCACCTCAGCAGTAGAAATATCAACCCCAGCAGTATCAACCCCAGTTTCAATCACAATAGAAAATGCATCAAAACCCACCATGGGCTACCCATGTGCCCCCATTTACAAATCACTTGGTGGAAAATCAATATCAAGTCCCCAGGATGAAATCCTGTGTTCCTACTCAAGGGACACAGAGGCGCAGCCTCATACCCACTACAACACAGAGGAACGCCCTCACACACCAACCTCAATATCAAATGGACATGTTAATGCAACAAATGAAAACCCTTCGAACCCAAATGATGGATATGAAAAATCAGGGGCAAACTAAATCCTACACCGCAGAGGATTTATACCCATACCCCTTTGACCATTCTCTCCACATGTCTCTATTCCCAAATCACTTCTTGGTACCAAAATTCAACAAATATAGGGGCAGTACCAACCCTATTGGACATATCTGAGAGTTTTTTTCTAGTTGCATCGAAGTCACTCATGATGAGACATATCTAATGTGACTATTCCCAAAAAGCTTGGTTGGACCAACAATGGAGTGGTTCTCACATTTACCTCATGGCATTCATTCTTGGGGTGAAATGGCTAAAAATTTCATAGCTCACTTCCATCATAACATCGAGCGCAAGGTCAGCATCAAAGACCTTTGTGATATCAAACAAAAGTATGGAGAGTCTTTTGTGAAGTTCCTTCAGAGATGGAGGAATACACCAAACCGCATAACATATAATGTGCCCAAACAAGACCTGATAGTCATGTTTGTTGACAATCTAATTCCAAACATGTCATTCACAATAGAGTTACAATTAGCTCACAACTTCACACAACTCATCGAACGAGGATTTCATTGTGAGAAAAACTTAGTCAAACAAGGAATCCTTGCAGATCCCACACAAATGAATACAAACAAAAATGCAACATACAAAGCTAAGTGGTAGAACAAAAACAAAAATGTCACTAGCGATGGTGTCATTGATGTGAAGACATTCAACTATGCACAACCCAAGGTGTCACTACAAGGTGCACTTGTGGCCAACCAAAAACCCACAGGGCCCACTCAACAAGCATTCACCCAAAACCAACCTCCTCCTGTACAAGCGACCGCTGTGTCAAATAGTCAATGACAAAATCAATGCAAACCACGGTTTCAATTCCAGCAACAAGATTTCACACCATTGGGAGAGATGATAGAATCAGCTTTATGCAAGTTGATACAATCAAACACTATCACTCTCCCAGAAATCAGGGACTTTGAACAGGATGAAAACAAACCAAGGTGGTATAATGACAAAGATTTCTGTGAGTTTCATCGAGTGAAAGGGCACAAAATGTCTAACTGTTATCGATTGAAACACGTTATCCAAGATCTGATTGACACAAGGTTCATCAATGTAACAAATATCCAAACCATACGCATGACTGATCACACTATCTTCAATGATACCTTTCATGATCACAACAAGGGAAAAGTCTCTGGGTCTGGTGGATAGGCAAAACAAGTCAACTATACATATGCCAATAGTGATAATGTTATCAATTGCCTCAATCCTTCAGATAGCCATGTCGTTATGATCACTATCAAAGACCAAGGTAACAAATGTGCTATAACAACACGTCGCGCTAGAGTCATCTTGCAAGGATTACCATCCTCACCTATTGTATCTACCAATCCTAAAGCAAACTCAGACCCACAACCCAGCATAGTGGATCAACTAAAGTGAACACCTGCCCAGATCTCCATGTTTGACCTATTGTGCATATCTCCACAGCATAAACTGGTACTTGACCAAGCCCTTCAAAATGTAGCTATCCCAAGGGACATAACACCCGAGAACTTCCAAATCATGGTGATGTGTCACCGCATAAACCCCTGCATAATGATCCCTTCCACTTACTTGTCCAGGTCCACAAAAGCGCTATCTGTAGGGTCCTTATTGATGGTGGAGCTGGGTTAAACATCTGTACTCTAAAGTTAATCAAGCAACTGGGATATTCAGAATCAAGCATCAATGTCACAAGGAGGATAAATATCAGAGCTTATGATGAAGAGGAAAGGTCCTCTAAAGGTATTATCATTCTACCTGTCTGTATCGGTCCAGTGGTCAAAAACACTACCTTCCAAATCCTAGACCTTGAGTTGGGATACAACATGCTACTAGGGAGACCTTGGATACATGAAATGCAAGCCGTACCTTTGACATACCATCAATGCATCAAGTTCCCACACCTGGGAGAGGAAATCATCATAGAGGAAGATCCCAATCCTTTCCAATACTGTAATGTTGTCCAAATCAGCACTGATAACCAAGTACCCTCAAACCAAGATGCAAGCATCCCATCCTCTTCAAATTCAACTCCCAAGGATGTCACATGGACAGCAAGAAAGATAGTCATTAACCAAAATACAAGTGTTCCCTCCTCTTCAGATTCAAATCTTCAGGATGTCACATGAAAAGCAGGCAAAATATCCATCACCGACAAAGGCTATGGTGAGTATAGGTATGAAGAGGCTGTCACATCACGTACATGCCTCAGAGCTCGAGAACTTATGGCATGTCACAACCTGTTATTACAACAGAAACTACACAGCCTGTTCTATTCAGATGTCCGCCCATAACCTTTGTCTGATGGGGAGACATAGCGGAATAAAAGCCACTTGAACAAGATATCAGTACATGGTTATACCAAGATCGACCAAAAACAATCAGATAAACCCTACCCTTGTCAAACTATGGTAATGGTTATACAATGTTACAAAGATTCAGGTACGATGGTACAACTGGCCTTGGGGCAAGACAATGAGGCATAATGGAATTGTCTCTCCTACCAACCCAAAGAAATATGAGAGGGTTGGGCTATGGACAACAAAGAACCAGTCATGTGATCCAAGACATTCAATTCAATCAGGAACAAATAGTAGAGATGCACTGGGGGCACAACACGGAACATGTCTTGATAAGCAACATATTAGCATAGTTGTTGCCCGCCAAAGAGGGAATCACACAGACCTGAATAAACCTCCACATAGCAATTGATGATAATTAAGGAAGTGAGAGATCTGATGAGCACTCTATTGAGATTGAATCCCACGAGTATGAGTGGAGATCCCTTCACCACTCTGAACCGTCAATCCCAGATTATTCCCCTCGGTCAGAAACTGTCATAAACCTAGAAGACTTATTTGACCAACTATTCATTGCCAAGAAACCTTGCATAGAAAAGCATTTCATTTATCAGACCTCAAGTGGTGCGTCCACATCACAATCCAATTTTGTAGGAACCATATCTGTAGTCCCTTTCAGTCAACCAGAGTTAGACAACCATGAAAGTATCTTTCTTGTACACCCAGAGCTAATAGAGTGGGATCAACGAGGACCCCCTGATTTAGATATCTTCGAGAATGATGAGGCTATTACTGATTTCATGGGACTTAGGGAAGGCATTCCATCAGGAGACCACAAGGCAGGTTTCTCAATTGACCTCAACAGAGAGGCATATTTCGGGGAGGCAGCTCCTCGTTCTAGTCCATAAAAGAAAAAAGAACAAAAAATGATAAAAAACTAAAACAAGACGTATATTCTAGCGAAAACCTCACTGAGGTGCTAGAAGATGGAAAGAAGGAACTTCTCCCCTTGACAAAGCAGAAATCAACATTAATAGCAGAAGAAACAAAGGAATTCAATTTGGGAGATGACAAGAACCCAAGGAATATATACTTGGAAAAATCACTCACCCCCGAGGAGAGAGAACAATTCATCAATTTCTTCAAGGCAAGGATGATCAATTTCGCATGGTCCTACTCAGATATGCCAGGGTTAGATCCAGAGCTAGTACTACACCATCTCCCGTTGGTACCCAACACCAAACCTGTCAAGAAGAAGCTGAGAAAGATGCATCCCCATGTTACATTGCTAGTCAAGGCAGAGTTGAAAAAGCTCTTGGATTCTAAGTTCATAAGACCTATACCATACGCAGACTGGATATCTAACTTGGTACCAATTACAAAGCACAGTGGTCATCTATGGATTTTCACAGACTTTAGAGATCTCAACATAGCTTGTCCCAAGGATGATTTTTCTCTACCTAACATTGACATGATAGTATATCTAACCACTGGACATCAAATGCTATCACTCATGGATGGATTTTTCGGGTACAATCAGATAAGGATCGCACCAGAAGAAAAACTTAAAATAGATTTTACATGTCCTTGGGGGACATATTGTTGGAATTTCATGCCATTTGGTCTAAAGAATGCCTGAGCAACATATCAAAGGGCTATGAAAACTATATTTCATGATCTCATCCATAAAATAATGGAAGACTATGTGGACAACATACTAGCCAAGTCAATGCTTTGCAAGGATCATATACAAGTACTGGGACCAATCTTTGAGAGAATGTAGGAATTCAAGGTCTATCTAAACCCAAATAAATGTGCATTCGGTGTCACAAGAGGAAAGCTACCGGGGTTCATAGTGTCACATAGAGGAATCGAAGTAGACCCAGTGAAAGTCAAAGCAATATTGGACATGCCTCCACCATCAAACCTGAGGCAAATAAGAGGGTTACAAGGAAGGCTCTAATCAATCAAGCACTTCATAGCTCAGCTAGTAGACAAGTGCCATCCATTTCAACATCTATTGCACAAAGACATCAAATTCATATAGATAGAGCAATGCGAACAAGCATTCCAAAAATTCAAGGACTACCTTCTCAAGTCTCCTATATTGGTGCCACCATTCCAAGGTAGACCATTGCTTTTGTATATCTCAGCGACGGAGTCAGTATTAGGTGTACTCTTGGCACAACATGATGACGCGGGTAAAGAGAGGGCCATCTACTATCTAAGAAGAACATTGGTTGGATATGAGCTCAACTATACGCTAATAAAAAATTCATGCCTTGCAGTTGTCTTTGCTTCCCAGAAGTTGAGACATTATATGTTGAGCCACCAAACAAAGTTGATCATGCATATTGATCCTGTAAAGTACCTCCTAAGAAAAGCAGTGCTCACTGGACGACTGGCGAAGTGGGTAATGATCTTGAGTGAGTTTGACATTGAGTACGTAGACAAGAAGGCCATCAAAGGACAAGTGATCGCAGATCAACTAGCAGAGGCACCCATTTAGGACCATCAGCCTATTATTTCTGACTTTCCTGGCGAATCTATTATGACACTACAACCAGCGATCAAGGTATGACAACTCTATTTTGATGGATCATGTATGAACCATGGTGTGGGGGCAGGGATAGTGCTTATCACTCCAGATCATGATACAATTCCAAAGTCTTTTAGACTCAACTTCCCATGCACCAACAACATAGAAGAATATGAAGCACTGGTCATTGGTCTAAAGATAGAAATTCAATGGAGAATCAAGAACCTTAAAGTCTTTGGAGACTCATAGTTGATCATCAGTTAAGTCAACAATTATTATATGACCAAAGATGAGAAGCTCATACCATACAGAGCACAGATGGAAAAACTACGCAACAAGTTCCATTACATCTTCTTCGAGAAAGTCCCACGAGCACAGAACAAAGTTGTAGATGTGATGGCTAGCATAGCATCATTGATTGTTATGCCAGGCAATGAAACAAGATTCCAATTTCTAGTAGAGAAACTCTTGGTGCCATCATATCAGGCATCCATCACAGAATCAGCATGTGTCCTTGTTGGTCCTGAATCCCCATGGTACCAAGATGTCTATAACTATCTCCAAAAAAGTGTCTTACCTCCCAACTTGTCTAGGAACCAGAGAAAGTCACTCATCCACCAAGCCTTTAGGTATACCATCCTCTCAACTACTTTATACAGATGAAGTCTAGATGGAATGCTACTATGATTTCTCACTTCCATGGAATCCCAAAAATCTTTGTACGAGGTACATGAAGGAATTTTTGGAACCCACAGAGGTGGCAACAGCTTAGCTAAGAAGATCATCCGCATGGGATACTATTGGCCCAAAATGGAGACAGATGCACACAAACATGTACAAATGTGTAGACAGTGCCAGATTCATGGAGACCTCATCTATGCAATAGCCCGGGAACTAAATCCTATCACATCACCATTGCCATTTTCCATGTGGGTATTTGATCTAGTGGGAAAAATAACACCTTCTTCAGCAAATGGACACAAATACATCATAGCAGAAACATAGTACTTCACTAAGTGGGTAGAAGCAATTCCCCTCACTTACATAATAGGAAAGCAAATAGCAATTTTCATACTTAACCGCATTATCTATCGATACGGGATCCCTCAAACTATCCTGACAGATCATGGTACACCTTTCCATAACAAGGATGTTGAAGAGCTATGCGAATAGTTCCATATCAAACAAGGGTTCTCCTCATTTTATTACCCTCAAGGGAACGGCCAAGCCAAAGCTACAAAAAAAACAATCTTGAAAATATTGAAGAAAACAGTGAACGAATCAGGGCGAGACTGGCATTTACAGCTTAGTCCCGCATTATGGGCATACAGAACTAGTGTGAGAATACCTACAGGAGCCACTCCTGTCTCCCTAGTCTATGGATCAGAGGTGGTGTTACCCCTCAAAGTGGAAATCCTATCCCTAAGGATATCATTGAAGAACCTGATTTCAGATGAAGACTACAGAGTAGCAAGGCTTAGTGATTTGGAGTTACTAGATGAAAGAAGACAACATGCCTTCAACCACTTACAAGGCTATCATAATCGCCTTAGAAGAAACTATCACAAGAAGGTTAAGCCACAAAAATTTGAGGTAGGAGACCTTGTCCTCATGGAAAATCAAAAGAACCAAGGAGAGAGAGTCAAACCCAGAAAGTTTGAGCCTAACTGGCTAGGACCATTTGTCATTGTCAGCTCTACACATAGTGGGGCATTCATACTAGCGACACCAGAAGGAGATCAACTCCCCGGATACATCAATAGCATGCATCTCAAGAGGTTCTACCCTTGAGGTCTCTATGGTTAAGGCACCTATCTACATATCCATAAAATACCAAAAAAAAATCAAAAAATACAAAAGTTACCTTGGTGAAAACCTGGCAATCAGGCGCCTTGGCGACGACAAAAAAAAAATCAAAAAAAGCAAAAAAGTAAAGAGAAACAAAAATGCTCTCTCAGTGAAAACTGGGAAAATAGGTGCTATTGAGTAGGTACCTTGGTGAAAACCTGGCAAATAGGCGCCAAGTGTTCAAATCCAGCTTCACCATCAATTTAGGGCCCGTTTGTTTCATGGAAATTGTGCATGTTGGAATTGCCAATTCTAGAATTGAATCCATTCTGGCAATTGTGCTATTCTCAAAATAAATTCTAGAATATGGGCTTGTCCTGTTTGGTTCACCTAGAAGATGACTGAGAAGATGCCAATTTTTTGTTTGGTTCCGCACAACTAGAATTGGAATTGGAATTGGGCCCGTTTGTTTCATGGAATTTGTGCATGCTGGAATTGCCAATTCTAGAATTGAATCCATTCTGGAAATTGTGTTATTCTCAAAATGAATTCTAGAATATGGGCTTGTCCTGTTTGTTAGAATAGTCCCAAAGGATAACTGAGAGGGGGGGTGAATCAATTATCAGTTACTTAATTCCTTTTGCTTACTTCTTCAACTTTAGTATACAACAAAGTAAATGCATAATCAGATAACACAATACTCAACACACAATTTGATTACGGGGAAACCAAATAGTAAAAACCCCGGTGGGAATTAGTACCCATAATAAACTATACTTGTTTGTAGTAATCCTTGTTAGAGGATATTTCAACCCTATTAGGAGTTGTACAATACAATGCAATAAGTATAGTGACCTAGTTAAGGGTCGGACCCTGTTAGGAGTCTTTTACAAATAACCCTGTTAGGGGTGGTGGACTCACTGTCCAAAAGCTCACTTCTTGATGGTGAAGGCTACAACCTTCTGTATAACAGATATGCACTATATATGATGATGAACTATAGAGTAGACCTGCTATCTTGATCAATTCCAGTGTATTACAATCTTTCACTTCTTCTTCACATAGATCCTTGATGAATGAACCAACTCTGATAATCTGCTCTGTACTTCTTTTCATTTTGTATCATTCACACTTGGCATATCACAATTGAACTACTATAAGTATCTTCTCCAAATTAGAAGGTCATCTCGGCTCTTAGAAACACTTCATCAATATCTTAGTTATCTTAACTAAGCACACAAACAATATTAAGTCTATGCAAGTCAATGTTGAACAGACGCGACGCTTCATTAAGTCGGCCTCACCAAATTAACCATAACTTTGCAATCATCTTGAAACATGTTTGGTGCATTTGGATTTATATCATCAACTCATAACTAATCATGAATATACACATGCATATCCTGAAGATAGACACAACTCATGAGACACGTTATATACGTCATCCCTAAACCGTTATACATCCAAAACTGTAACTGCTAATAACATAATTGCATAACTTTACTGAAACATCATATTTGGGTCTGTGTGTATGAAGATAAAATAATAAACATGTCAACAACATGTATCTATCCATGCAAGTCTACATGTCATCATTCATATAATTTCATACAAAATTACTACTATGTATTATATGTTGTCATCAATGACAAACATACAATCAATCAACTACTCTGAATCAAATCTCCAACACCGTTTAGTTCACCTGGAAGATGACTGAGAAGATGCCAATTTTGTGTTTGGTTCCACACAACTAGAATTGGAATTAGTTTTGTTTTTGCACACATACACATATACACACACACATGTGTGTATATATATGCATATACACATATATACACACACATGTGTATATACACACATGTGTATGCACACACATGTGTAGATATACATATATATATACACATACACATGTGTGTATATACACACACTTATACACATATACACACACATGTGTATATACACACATGTGTGTATACACACATGTGTGTATATATACACACATGTATATATATACACATATAGATGTGGGTATATATATACATACACACACATATATATATATACACATACATATATGTATATACACATGTATACATATATACATATGTGTGTATACATATATATACAAATATATACATACATTTATGTATATATACACATATATACATATACACACATGTATATATATACACACATACACACACATGTATATATACATACATACACACATATGTGTATATATATACATGTGTGTATATACACTTGTGTGTGTATATATACATCCTTATAGCAATATAATATACATTATTGAAACAAAAATGGGAATGAATTTTCCTTCCCAAAATAATACTTTCAATTCCAATTCCAATTCCAGGTCTGAGAAGGAATTGTGGAGTGCTCAAAATGACCAAAAATTAGAATTTGCATAACCCTATTCCAATTTTTAATTTTGGAACCAAACAGGGAATTGAACATTTTGGGAATTCAAAAATGCCAATTCTCGTTCAATTCCGCGAAACAAATGGGCCCTAAGCTCCAAAATCAAAAGCTTGAGCACACTTCAAATGCAAGACTGTCTACCCAAGTTGTATCCAAAAGCACACTCCCCTCTGAGCACCAAACACTTACCCATGGTTAATACTAGTCCACCAGACTAGGGGCGATTCTAAATGTCGTGAAAAAATCTAAAAAATCGGAAAACTCATCAAAAATCCTAAAAAGATCAAAAATCAAGAGAAAATCAATCTTCATCAAAAACATTCAAAAAAATTGCAAAATCCCAAGCAATAAAACCAACTCGGTTATCAAGAGAGCAAAGGGCGATCACGCCCAGTCAATCAATGTCACAATCATGAGCTTTGTGAATCAGCATTGGGCTCATCTGACACAGCTTTATCAATCTATCAAATCAATCAGCAAGCAACTAGCGACCAAGCCAATCTATCAATTGTCACAATCATGAGCTTTGTGAACCAGCATGGGGCCCATCTGACACAGCTTGATCAGCTGCCAACACGATCACAATCAATCAATCAATCATATCAATTGTCTTACACAGTGATGGATATGCTCAAACCACACAGGTCAGTCTTATATGAGTAATCTATTACTGAAACCAGACACAATCAAGCAATCAAGCCAATCAAGCCTATTCAAAGAGTCGAGCCAATCAAGAGAATCCAACTGCATCGAGGAACCATCTAAAATGTTGACTAGGTCAGTGAGTTGGTCAGATGTCAGTCTATATTTCGCGGTTATGTTCCTATGCTACTACAGGATCCACCATGTGAGGAGAGTAGCTATGATAGATCATGACTTATTTTCTTTAATTGTTGTCTGTTGAATGTTTACTTCAATTTTAGGGCCATGATGATTTAGGATAAATGCGGTAGGCACTGTCACTTATCTAGCAACCGTGCAGTTCCACGATCTGAGCTTAACCCTAGGAAAGAATTAGACATTCCTTCTCTTTTATTTTACTTGTTTTGTTTATATAATCAAGAGCTCATAGCACTATTCAGATGGACTCTTAGTGCTTTGGAGTTCTATCTTGGTTTCTATGGTCTTTCCCTTTATGTTGCAAACAAGAGCTCACGATGCTATCCAGATGGACTCTAGGTGCGTAGGAGTTCTATCTTGTTTGCTTGGCTTTCCCTTTCAGAAATCAAGAGCTTGCGGTGTTATCCAGATCGACTCTGGGTGCATAGGAGTTCTGTCTTGGTTTCTTTGATTTAGTTAATTCAAAGGACAAAGCGGTATCCAGATGGTCAATATCTGGGTGCTTTTGGCTCTCTTTCTTTTCAAACAGGGAACATAGTTAAACCCAGATGGTCAATATTTGGGGTGCACTAGGTTCTCTTTCTATTCAATCTCTCTACTCCTTCCGCTATCAAGAGGTCATGGCAGTCTCTAGGTGGTATGTGATCTGGATCATTCGACGCTCTTTAGAATTTCAGAAAATACAAAAAAAAAAAAGATGCAATGATGACAAATATTGGAAACAGGGGCAGCGACTTGGGACACTCATCCTTTCTATCAAATCATATCTATCGAAAATGCAAAAAAAAAAAATCCTTTCTACCATTCCATTCTATTGGATCAATCTCAGAGCACATCTATCCAAACTAACTTCTTTCTAATTAACACATGCATTACTCAGATATTTTGTGCATAATAGATTGCATTCATTCCATTTAAGTGCATCAGAAAATGAAAAAAAAAATGGTAGTTTCATACATGATAAATCATAAAATCACATAAAACCATAAGCATCTCATACAAACATGCATTTCATTTCCACCATCCTACATATACATGTCAGTATCATAGTAAAAGTAAATTATCCATATATGAGTCTGCATAATAGAATCATATTGCATATACATCTCATCATCTAAACCACCAAATCATGTAGAATCAAACATATAGAAAGTAAACCAATGCACATCAATCAAAAACACTAGCTGCATCTCATATAAATCAAACTATCTGAGTATAATGAACGGTCGCAAGTCTGAAAAAAAGAAGGTAATCAACATATATATCAATAAATATTAGTGTGTAAGGATACAAAAATGGATACTACTCAGAGTATATAAAATGACATCACTACAAAAATGGTACATGATACATAAATAGGGTCAACATGAGCTACCCCCAGCCTCACCAGGAGGTGGATGAGGGGGTGGCATATCAAAAGCTGGTCTTTGGGATGAATCAGGAGCTCCAATACCACTGCTCTATGATCACTGAGCTCTACTCGATCTCTGGAATGTTGTATAACTGGGCACCCTCTGCTCTGCAGGAACTGCGCCCTCATAATGATGCCTCCAGTACTTGATCTCTCTCTGAGCATCACACCTAGATCTATAGTACCTGTCAAGAACATCCCGGTGTGAGGAATCCTGTACACTATTAATAAAAGAATGAGCCTTAGCTCAAGCCTATCGCTCTCTAGACTCGACTGCTATAACCCGGGCCTCCAAAGCAGTGGCATGTGCATCAGATGAAGCAAGCCTGGCCTAAATATCATGTACGTGTTGGGTGAGACACTCCAACTCTGAAGGATCATCCTCCATGCCACCCACAGCTACATCCATGTATCCCTCCTCAGCTCTGTCCCCCAATCCACCACCATCACTATCTGAGCTCTCGCCTGAACTGCTGCTAGTGCTGCCACTATCAGTCGAAGAACCAGTCTCTACACTCTGCTCATCTAGAGCCTCCACGTCTATGTCACCAATCTCAATATCCACATCCTTAATAACTACCCTGTCCTCCTCTTTAGGAGCCAAAATAGCACCTGTCCACCGACGAACTCTCCGCACCAACTGGGGTGCCTCCTCCTCCATAGCTTCCTCATCCTCCAAAATGGTACTCAACCCAACTCAAGGAGTACTACTCTGACCCCCACTCTGGCCACCTCTAGTCCTAACTCCACCTCCAGCACCCCCAAGACCAGGATCATCTCCCCTCCCCCGTCCTCCATCTCTCCCCTTGTCCCTACCTCCATCACGACCCCTACCTTCATCTCAACCACCACCTCTCCCTCCATCCCAACCTCCCCTTCCACACCATACCCATCAGGCTCTCCTCATAATAGTCCTAGCAATAGGATGCAAGACATCTGTAAGAGCAACTGGCTGGGCCTACACCCAATGAGCATCATACTGAGGTGTAGTGTCTTCCAAAAGACAAATTCAAATATCAGTACACACAAATAAGGACATAAGTATCAAAAAGAGATATGAGCAAGTATCAAAGAGCAATAAGGAAGTACATAAGCAATCAGAAAACAAGACAAACCTGCATCTACCGTATCCAAGCGCCAAGTCCATGCAATAGGAAGTAAGCCTACAAACTCAGTACGGGTAGCATCGAGTGATACTACTCCACCCCAGATAGCAGAATCCCTCGATCTATGAGAAAAATAAGCATAAGAGTCAGACACGTCCTTCTGCTCTCCAAACTGACGCAACACACTGTCAGTATTGTGAAAGTCAATCATATGGACATGATCAATAATGTGTCTAATCAAATATCTACACTAACGGCAGAAGGGAAGATGGATGTCCTCTCCATCCCACACAGGACAATCTCTATAAGGCCTCCAGATAAAGTAAGGAATCATATCCAGCTGTTGGTGCCAATACAACAAATGACCCATGTGGGTCTGCATAATGGATCCATCGTACATATAGACATAAGGCCAGTCGGCTGGCAAAGCACGTGTACTAACAGGGTGGCGCACAACTATGTGCTCCCATGCCCATATCTGTAAAAGGGTCGCACCACAGCTGAGTGACTTACCATTAAGGTAAGTCGCATAGAACATATGAAAATGCATGTGAGCCAACATGCATGGCCCCCAAGCATAAACAGTATGGTCCCTGACCATACTCTGCAGAACAGTACTGAATCTGACAGAAAATCCACGCTGCCGATGATCGGGGCATAGGATGCCACAAATCAAACTGCCTAGCAAGGTAGATAACCTGTCAAGGCCCAAACTAAACCTGGACCATGGAATATCATAGGCACTAGATAACCCAAGCTAATCTTGGGGCAATCCAGATAGCTTAGTCAACGAAACAATACCAGAATGGGTGGCATACTCCACAAGCTCACCCTGGCTCAGAAGCTAGAGGATGCGGTACACATCCTCCAATGTCACAATACACTCACCGGTGGGTAACTAGAAAGTGCATGTCTCCGGATGCCAATGCTCAACAAGAGCAGAGATCAAACCCTTGTTAGTCATGATCTCTAGCATATAGCAAATCCAATATAAACCTAGCTCTCTAAGAACTGACCTCTGGTCCTCTTAGAGTTGGAACCTGTACACAAGACCCGCCAACCTCAACTCTAGACACCACAGAATCCACCTGGTGAACTGCACACAGAAATACATCACAAAAATATCAGTATCAGTCATCCAGGAAGGTATCAGAAGCCAAAATATACAGATATCAGACAAGGAAATCAGGGAGACAGTTCTAAAAAATCAATTGTGGCAAATAACCCTACAAATGCGGAACTCTTATGCGATTGCAGAACATAACATGCAAGTATGGAATACAAATTGCAAATGCGGCATTAAAGGTTGGCAATTGCGATACACTTATCAATTGCAGTTTCTAAATGGAAATTGTGCCATTTAAACTGCAATTACGGCAAAACCGCAGCCTATTGCGGCACAAGGTGCAGATTTTCAAAAAAAAACAACAAAATTTGAAAGCAATAAATGAAGGCATTAATGACATGGAAAGTGATAAAACTCACCGGACGTCTAGAGCCAGCTGGTCTGCGGTATGTCCGGACTCGGTCAAATATGTGAGTCACGCCAGGAAGCCCCACCATCGCAAGAAAATAGGAGAAAAGAGATAGAAAACAAAAGCAAACTCACCAAAAATTCCAGAGCTCCAAGATCGCAATGTGACAAATGAATAGCCCTCTTGGTTACTGTAGACACCCTAAAATGGACAGGCTTGCAACTTTACATTAAAACCCTAATTTTCATCTATTAATTAATGGTTTCTTAATCATTAATTAATCATCTATTTTCTTCTAAATTCACCTTTCTCAAATCATCTAATCCAATTCTCAACATTAATTAAATAATTAATTTTAATTAATTAATTAACATTTAAAGGATTATTTACCAATATTTAATCAATTAAATTCAATTTCCTATAGTTTAAATCAAATATTTAAACTCACTAATTATATTCTTCCAATTAAATTAATTTAATTTCATC
>MU223838.1:50117-71825 GCA_018584345.1 Thuja plicata | reverse complement strand
GGGTTTTACTTTTGAAACTAGACTTTGTCATTTTACCTTTTTGACAATTTTTGCACATGATGTTGTCTGGCTTTGTCATCATCGGTAAGCCTCTTACACTTCTTCTTCTGCTTATTTTCATCATGTTCTCAAAATTCACATGACACAATCTTTTGTGCCATAACCATATGTCTTTGTTTCTATTCATTAAGCAAGTGGTGTTAGTATCATTCATATAGAATAAGTTACCTTTAGTCTGTTCACCGATACCAATCAATTTTCCTGATTCATTGAAGATCTTTGCATTCTTGTTTTCAAATGCTACTATGTGACCTGAATTATTTAGCTCAGAAACACTCAACAAATTATAATTCAATCCTTTTATCCAATAAGCATTTTCACATTTAATCAGGTTATTCAGCATTATTGTTCCTTTACCTTTAACTGGACAAGGTGTGTCATTTCCCATTCTTACTTTACCACCATTATAATATTCAAAAGTGCTAAACTTTTCTTTGTCACCGGTCATATGGTGAGTGAAGCCACTATCTATAATCCAGATATCATTCTTACTAACCTTAGATATGAGTGCAGCTTCTTCATACCTTTCATCTTCATCTGAATCATCCTTCACAGCTATAAATACCATCTCAATGTCATCATTAATTTTGGTGCTGGTATCTTCATCTTTGCAAGTAGCTAGGTAGCTAGTCTTCTTTCCTTTTTCCTTGTAGTCTTGGGTATCCTTTCTTTCTGATTGTCGGTAACCTTTGTAATCTTTTTTATCACCTCTGTCAGATTTCTTATCAAAAGATCTGTCATTACTTCTGTCATCTTTTCTTCTATTAGGGAATCTTGCAGCAAAGTGTCCAATCTCTTTACAATTAAAGCATACAAGTGGTAACTTGCCTTTGTATTTACCTTTGCCTCTCTGTATTCTTCTAGCCATAAGTGCTTCTATTTCATCTAGATCTTCTTCTTCACTTTCACTTTCACTGTCCCTTCTAGATGAGTATCTATGATTGGATTTGCTTATTTTCATAGAAGACTTAAATGCATACTCTAAACTCGGTAAGACACTATTTTCAAAGTTATTCATCTCAAATGAAATCAATCTACCAATTAAACTATCAAGAGTAACTGTATTTTTTGCTACTACTCTCATTTATTGAATAGCAGAAACTCTAATAGCATATATAGGCAATAAGGTTCTTAAGATTTTTCTTACCACTGTATCCTCTTCAAGTGTACCTCCAACACCTCGTATAGCATTGAATACTTCTTTTATTCTTGTGATGTACTTGTGATGTTTTCTCCTTCTTTCATTTTGAGATCATCAAACTTTCCTCTAAGGCTTTCTGTCTTGGCTCTCAGAACATTTGTATCACCTCCATGTACAAGTTTCAATTTGTCCCATATTTTCTTTACAGTTTTGCAGTCCTTGAAATCTTCAAATTCAGCATCAAAGAGTGAGGAAGAAAGCTCTATAACCATGCAATTATGCTCATGCTTCTCTCTCAATTGATCTATTGTCAATACTCCTATAGGAAACACATATTCAGTATCTAAGTATTGAGTAACATCATTACCAATACTTGATAAGTGGAGTCTTATCCTACTTTGTCATGAAGCAAAGTTGTCTTTGTTCAATTTGGGCACATCTCGTCTGTTCATCTTGTGATCTTTACTTAGGTCTTGAAACCTTCCTTCTAAGCACACAAGCTCTGATGCCAATTGTTAGTAATAACTAAGAGGGGGGGTGAATCAGTGGCTTCAAAAATTATCCTTTAAACTTTAACCACCAATCAAATATATCTCAAATTATTAAGTTCCTACAAGATGCATGCCATGAAATATTAATAATGAGTTAACTGTCTGTCAATTTTCCTTGTCTGTCCTTATTCTCCTTGATTACCGATAAGCAGTAAAACTATTTACCGACAGTCAGTAAATATGCAAAGTATACCAATCTATCTATAAATGCATATGTGAAATGTAAAACAATAAAGTAATAACCATACACACATAACACATGGATTTTAACGTGGAACCCTTGTTAAGGGAAAAACCACTGGGACCGGTACCCCAAATTTTCACTCTTTTGAAGTGAGTCATGTTAGGAGCCAACCCTATTAAAGCTTACAAACACACTGTTAGGTGTAACCTTGTTAGAGGATTTTATACATATAGGTTGTCACTTAGTATCAGGCATCTATATGCTACCATCCTTGAATCAGCCTCCTTAGACTGTCAATAGGCTTTAGGCAAATCTTGCTACCATCCTTGAATCAGCCTTCTTCTTAGACTGTCAATAGGCTTTATGAAATTTCAATGCTACTTTCATGAATCAACCTTTTTGGCACTCCTTGGGATGTACCTCAATATATAGAAGACGGTTAAGTCCTGCTCTATTAAGAGACTTGATGCTTTAATGGTTAAACTGAAACACTATGACCTATTTCTTATGCAACTTGAATTATAGATTTTTAGATCTATTTAAGTACATTACCTCTCTGATCAATGTATCAATTTAATTCTTTGTGCTCCACACTTTCTTCTCTGTGATGCTGTGCTTCACTGTTCATCGGTGTCTGCAGTATTCTTTAGTTCTTCTTCAGCTTGATTGATCAGGACTATATGAAGTTCTTCTTCATTAGTTTCTCTTTAGCATCCTCTTTTTATTCACTCCCCTTCTCGTGTATGTGATTGCGGAAATGAATTATGCTTGTCTCTTATATAGACATGATATTCTTGATTCTTGATTCTTGGTATTCCTGATTTATCTCATAGTTATCTTCTTGCCAACTGCACAAATCTTCTTTAAATCAAATACTTAACTCTGGTCGAATAAAAAAAATAAAACAACCAGTTAAGTCTATCCTTAAGCTCTGCCAGCTAGATATTTTGTCATTTTCTGAACTCTTTGTTATGTCGGTCAATTCTGCAGTTAGTCGTCGGTGATAACTACCAGTTCCATCGGTGTGACTCCAGTTAGCTTCAGGATCTCTGTCTGTTGGGCATCATTGGATTTTTCTCATCAGGTAACTCTATTTTTATCTCATTGGTTATCACTATGATTTTTGTTCTTTGCCTTTACCGATGGTGTGCACTCTGTTGGTGTTGTTTGTCACTTAGTGAATACTTGACTTTTATGCATTGTTGAAAGCATAATCTATGTTCCATTGATTCTCTGAAGTCTTTGGCATTATGTACATGACTGTATAGATGATATCAAGTTGACATCAATGATAATATAAACCATTAACTGATTTAATGTCTTGCATCATCTTCAACATAACATTATCAAACATTCAATCAGTTACATGTCATCAAATCTAGTTGTAGCCTGAGAAACCATCCATGAGTGAGTACATTTGATAGTCTGTTGTAAGATCTATGATCATATCAATGTTTAGCAGTGGAAATTCATCTTTAGGACATGCTTTGTTTAAGTCTCTAAAGTCTATGCAAATCCTGATAGATTTATCTATTTTAGATAGTGGTACCACATTAGAAATCCATCCTTCATAAGCAATGACTCTTATGAATCCACCTTTCAATAATTTTTCTAGCTCTTCATTCACAAGTAATGCAACGTGAGGATGCATCTTTCTTAATTTTTGTTTCATGGGTTTGATCCCAAGAGCTATAGATAAATGATGCATTATTAATTTAGGATCAAGTCCAGGAATATCAGTGTAAGACCATGCAAAGTTGATCTTTTTCTCTTTCAGGAATTCAGTGAATGTTATCTTTTCCTCTTTTGATAAGCACTATGTAAGGTGAACAAATTGAGGAACTTTGGTTGTTCCCAAGTTAACCGACTGTGTAGGTTCTATCAAAACTGAAGATATTTCTTGAAAGTGCTCAGGGAGGATATCAAGAATCTCATCTTTTGGCACCTTTAGGAGGTTTTCAACATCAGATACATCTTTTATTTTTCCTTTTTTAAAAACTGATACTACCACAACGTGGTTTTCACCATCAGTTCTTTGTTTCTTTTTAGTTTTCAATTTGTGACTAAGAAACTTGATATCCTCCTCTGAAATGTTTACACTCCTTACATTGGTGGAAGAAGGGTAGGGTTAACAAGCATTCAAATAATAGGCAAAAGTGTAGTCATTAGGGAATTTCATGATAGTAGTAGGATCTGAATTAGTCCAATCAATAAGGTTAGGGTTTATCAAGGATAATGATTCGTATTTTGGTAAGGAAATCATCGCGTTAGCGTCAAAATTATTAACTGACAAGACATGTTCTATTAATTCTGTTAGAATAGTCCCAAAGGATAACTAAGAGGGGGGGTGAATCAGTTATCAGCTAATTTAATTCTTTTCTTTTATTAACTCCATAATACAATAAAGTAAATGCACATTCCGATAACATAATAGACAACACCATAATTTGGTTACGGGGAAACCAAATGGAAAAAACCCTGGTGGGAATTAACACCCACAATGAACTATACTTGTTTATAATAATCTTTGTTAGAAGATCTTGCAACTCTATTAGGAGTTTTTCTTTACAATACAATAAGTATAGTGACCTGGTTAAGGGTCTGACCCTGTTAGGAGTCTTTTATAAATAACCCTGTTAAGGGTGAGGACTCATTATCCAAAAGCTCACTGCTTCAATGGTGAAGGCTACAACCTTCTGTAGAATAGATATGCACTATATCTGATGATGAACTATAGAGTATACCTACTGTCTTGATCAGTTCCAATGTATTGTAATCTTTCACTTCTTCTTCACATAGATCCTTGATGAATGAAACACAACTGATATTTTGCTATGTACTTTTTATGTCTCTTATCTTCTCATTCACACTTAGCGTTCCACAAATGAACTACTATAAGTATCTTCCTCAAAGTATGAGACCATGGGACCTATTAGGAAACTCTGCATAACATCCTTGTCGGCTTAACTAACCACACAAGCATAATTACAACCGCGTAATATAAACTGAATAGACGCGACACTTCACAAAGTCAGCCTCACCAAATTTACTCTAACATTGCAATCTTGTTGAAACACGTTTGGCACCTTTAGGTAATTATCTTCAACTCACAATTAAACTTGAATATACACACGCATATCCCGAAGATAGGTGAGACTCAAGAACCAATGCAATATGTTGGCTCTGTACAGACAAACTCCAGAAACTATAGCTATTGTTAACAGAATTACACAACACAACTAAAACTTCATATCTGAGTCTGTGTGTATGAACAAAACATAAACAACATGTCTACAACATGAATATAATCGCACAAGGCTTGAATAAATTATTCTGATAAGTACATACAGAACACTACTATATATTATATGTTGTCGTCAATGAAAAACATATAATCAACTAGCTGCCAGAAGTAAATCTCCAACAATCTCCCCCTTTGACATTGATGGCAACATATGATATTAAAAACATCTTCAGCACATGGTGTCTTCTTTCTTTTTACAATCTTCTCAATATCCTCATCAAAAATTCCTCTACACTGTTGCAGCTCCTCTGTCTGTGTTTATACTCCCCCAAAGTATATGCTCCCCCTTACTATATACTCCCCCTTTGATATCAATGGAAAAGGGCACCATAAACAATTAGGCACAGGTACCACTTCAGAAGTAGAGTAGTCAACCGTTCATCAGTCACTATGGACTGATGTTCTTGCTACTTTATCTAATCAGAATCAGGAGAGGGAATTAATCCCAACTTCTCCTTGAGTTACTCAAAAGTATCTTTTGATAAAGGCTTTGTGAAAATATCTGCCAACTGTTCTTTGGTGCTCACATAGTCCAATTTTAATTCATTATATGTAACTTTTTCTCTAATAAAATGGTATTTAATCTCAATGTGCTTTGTCTTTGCATGCATCACAGGATTCTTGGACATGTTGATAGTACTGGTGTTATCACAGTGAATAAAAATAGGATAATCAACCTGTATACCAAAATCTTTAACCATCTGCTTGATCCAAACCATTGTTGAATGATTCAATGTTGCTGCAACATATTTAGCTTTTGTTGTTGACTAAGAGATACAATTCTGCTTCTCACTTACCCAAGAAACCAACCTATCTCCAAGAAATATTGTTCCTCCAGAAGTACTCTTCCTATCATCAATACAACCTGCCCAATCTGCATCTGTATACACATTAAGTTGTACATTCTCTGATTTAGGATACCATAAACCATAGTCTATAGTTCGCTTTAGATATCTAAATATTCTCTTTATTGCCATTAAGTGATTCTATTTTGGTTCAACTGCAAATATACCAATAATGCCAACTACATTAGATATGTCTGGTCTAGATTGAGTAAGATATATAAGTTTTCCAATCATAGACTTATACAATGTCTTGTCAACTGCTGCGGAATCATCTTCTTTAGAAAGCTTGCTTCATGTTATCATAAGAGTGCATACTGGCTTACAGTCTTCCATATTGAAAGTCTTCAATATTTCCTTCACATATTTGGACTGATTTATAAATATTCCTTTATCTGTTTGCTTTACATTTAATCCCAAAAAATATTTTATAGGACCAATCATGCTCATTTCAAATACATTCTGCATTTCTTTTGCAAATTTTGTACTAAACTTGTCATTACCTCCAAAGATAATGTCATCAACAAATATGGAAACAAGTAATAATCCATCAGGTGTCTCTCTTATGAATAGGTTACAATCTACTACTCCTTTCTTAAATCCAATCTTGGTAAGATAACCATATAGTCTCCCATACCAAGCTCTTGGGGCTTGTTTAAGTTCATAGAGTGATTTCTTCGATCTGCATACCATGTCTGGTTTATCTGATAGATTAAATCCTTCAGGTTGTTCTATGTAGACTTCTTCCTTCAAGTCACCATTCAGAAAGGATGATTTGGCATCCATTTGATATGTCTTTGAATGTTGCATAGGCCAAGAATAACTTAATGGCTTCTAATCTTCTCATAGGGGCAAATGTGTCAGTGTAATCTATCCCTTCCCTCTGTGCATATCCTTTACACACTAGCTTTTCTTTGTTTCTGACCACTGTACCATCTTCATTCATCTTGTTCCTGAATACCCACTTTGTTCCAATCACATTTTTGTCACTAGGTCTAGGAACCAATTCTGATGTGTAATTTTTTATTATTTGATCTAATTCTTCTTCCATTACTTTCTACCAATCAGAATCCTTGCAAGCATCTTCAACATTTAAAGGTTCAATCTGTGAAAGTAAACATACCTCTTCATCCACTGTTAAACTTTTTGTTTTAGATCTAATCAAAACACTGCTGCTCTGATCTCCAATGATATCATCTTTTGAATGATACCTAGATGTAAATTTTGAAACTTTTGGTGTGACATCCTCATCTGTAATCTATGATACTTCTTTGCTTCATTCAGGTTCATTACATGATACATAAATACAATCAAACATTTCTTCAATAACAATGTCTTTACTGTTAGGCCTGGGTTCATCCTCAATCATAGGTGCATATTCATAGTACCTCTCTTGAACCATGAACTTCTCATCAATCTTTACATGAGTAATTTCAATTATCTTCTTTAATCTTAAATTGAAACATCTGTATGCTTTGCTTTTAGTATAATAACCAAGGAAAATACCTTCATCGCTTCTAGCATCAAACTTACCAAAGCCATCATCTCTCTTGATGTAGCACTTGCTGCCAAATATTCTAAAGTATTTTACTGTAGGTACATTACCAAACCAAAGTTCATAAGGTGTCTTATCTACACCTGATCTTAGTTGTGTTATGTTGATAGTATAGACTATTGTATTGACTGCATCTCTCCAATAGGTGTGTGAAACTTTTCCTTCAATCATCATAGTGTGCGATATATCAAGTATGATCATGTTCCTTCTTTCTGCTATCCCATTCTGCTGAGGGGTTCTGGGTGCACTCAACTATCTTTTGATTCCATGTTCTTCATAGTAGTCATAAAATTGGTCAGAGGTGAATTCTCCTCCTCTATCTAATCTTAGACATTTTAGTTTTAATCCAGATTCATTCTCAACTTTGGCTTTGAATATTTTGAACTTCTCAAAGGCTTTAGCTTCTCCTTTAAGAACGCAACCCACATCACCCTTGAAAAATCATCAACAAACAAAATGAAATACCTTTCTCCACAGTATGATCTAGTTTGAGTAGGACCACATAAATCTGTATGCACTAGGTCTAACTTGTTCTCAGCTGAGTTCTGCTTGCTTCTGAAAGAGCTCCTTACATGCTTTCCCATAACACATTCCCTGCACATTGTGTCAACTAGTCTTGCAATACTTGGAAGGTCTTTAACTACCTTGACATTACTTATCTTTACTATATTATCAAAATTGATATGATAGAGTCTCTTGTGCCATAACCAACTGTCACCCACTTTTGCATCAAAACAACTTACATCTGAATTGAGCTGAAAAATATTACCTTTTGTTTTTTACCCTAATGCAATCATGTATCCTTCTTTGTTGCTAATGATGCATTTGTTGTCTTTGAATTCCAAATGATAACCTTTGTCGAGTATTTTTCCAACCCTTAGTAAATTGTGATGTAAGCCATCAACATACAGAACATCATCTATCTTATTCTTTCCATCTAGGGTGATAGATCCTCTACCTATGATAGGTTTGGGAATGTTATCACTAAATCTAACCATACCACCTTTGTATTTTTCTAGATTAAAAAATCTGTCTTTATCACCTATCATGTGGTGAGAGCATCTACGATCAATGATCCAATCAGTTCTGATGTCTTCTTTGGAAATTAGGGCTAACTCCTGTGCTTCCTTTTCATCTTCAATGTCCATTTCCTCAAGCAATTTTTCCATGTCTTTAAGGGCAACGAATCCAATTTCATCTTCTCCTGAATCTTCATCGGTTACACCTTCTTCATCATGATAGCATTCCTTTCTATATTTTGGTTTATAATCAGATCTGAATTTCTTTACTCTTGTGGGACACTTGGATGCAAAGTGGCCAATCTTGTTGCATGAAAAAAAATTGAATGGAAGTTGTCCTTCATACTTTCCTTTGCCTTTATTTTCTCTTTTAGAAATCATGGCAATAATTTCTTCTAGCTCTTCATCAACTTCTTCTTTCTCATTTGAAGTGTGTAAAGTTTTCTTACCATGTATTGATGCTTTGAAGGTTGATTCACTTTTGGGTTCAATCTTCAATCTTGATATCTCAAATGCAAAGATTTTACTGATCAAAGTCTCTCTCTTGAAGTCTTGTGAAAATTGCATGGTTTCATCTAGAATATTGATCTTGCTCTCATAGTCTACTGTTAAAGTAGTCATCAGCTTTTCCATTATGTCTTCTTCTGATATTTCTCCACCATTGTTTCTGATTCCAAAAACTGCTTCATTTATCCTCTGATTGCAGGCTCTGATGTTCTCTTCAGGTAACATCTCAAGGTTGTTGTATTTATTTTTCCATGTCTTCCTACGTGCATTCTTTGCTTTTATATCTCCTTCAAACATGTCTTCTAAATACTTCCATATTGTGTATGCCTTGCCTACTTTCTTGATCTCAAAGAATTCACTGTCAGATAGTGCACTTATAAGGGCTTCTTTGGCAACTGCATTTGTTGTGAATGTATCCTTTTGTTTACTATTAGCATCATCTCTTGAGAGGTATTTTAGAGAGGGAATAACAACTTCTTGTGTGGATATCTCAAAGATGTCAAAACCAACACACTGTAGATGTGTTATCATTTTGTTCTTCCAATCCAGATAATTCTCTCCATCAAACTTAGGACTCTCTTTTCTGAAGTATGCCATCTGATCTACCTTAAGCTGTTAGGATTTATCTTCAAGGCACTTGACTCTGATACCAATTGTTAGAATAGTCCCAAAGGATAAATGAGAGGGGGGGTGAATCAGTTATTAGCTAATTTAATTATTTTCTTTTATTAACTCCAGAATACAATAAAATAAATGCACATTCTGATAACACAATAGACAACACCACAATTTGGTTATGGGGAAACCAAATGGTAAAAACCCCGGTGGGAATTAACACCCACAATGAACTATACTTATTTATAAAAATCCATGTTAGAAGATCTTGCAACCCTGTTAGGAGTTTTTCTTTACAATATAATAAGTATAGTGACCTGGTTAAGGGTCTGACCCTGTTAGGAGTCTTTTACAAATAACCCTGTTAAGAGTGAGGACTCACTATCCAAAATCTCACTGCTTCAATGGTGAAGGCTACAACCTTCTGTATAAAAGATATGCACTATATCTAATGATGAACTGTAGAGTAGACCTACTATCTTGATCAGTTCCAATGTATTGTAATCTTTCACTTCTTCTTCATATAGATCCTTGATGAATAAAACACAACTGATATTCTGCTCTGTACTTTTTGTGTCTCTTATCTTCTCATTCACACTTAGAGTTCCACAAATGAACTACTATAAGTATCTTCCTCAAAGTATGAGATCATGGGACCTGTTAGGAAACTCTTCCTAACATCCTTGTTGGCTTAACTAACCATGGAAGCATAATTACAACCACGCAATATAAACTGAATAGACGCGACGCTTCACAAAGTCGGCCTCACCAAATTAACTCTAACATTGCAATCTTGTTAAAACACATTTTGCACCTTTAGATAACTATCTTCAACTCATAATTAAACTTGAATATACACATGCATATCCTGAAGATAGGCGCAACTCAAGAACCAATGCAATATGTCGGCTCTGTACAAACAAACTCCAGAAATTGTAACTGTCGTTAACAGAATTACACAACACAACTGAAACTTCATATCTAAGTCTGGGTGTATGAACAAAACATAAACAACATGTCTACAACATGAATATAACCATGCAAGGCTTGATAACATTATTCTAATAAGTAAATACAGAACACCACTATATATTATATGTTGTCATCAATGAAAAACATATAATCAACTAGCTGCCAGAAGTAAATCTCCAACAAAGTCAACTTCTATAGCATTTAGATCATCAAGAGTTAAATCATCATTAATAGGGTCATTGTTACTAATATTTGGACCTAACTCTAGCGACTCATCAGTTGAGCTTTCTTCTTCTTCTCTCATCAAGATAGAACTCATTGCTTGTAATCTTAGAATGTCCTCTAGACCTAGTAAAACACCAGTTTCCTCATCAAAAATCCAAGGTAGTGGTATCTCATTTGTTTTTGGAACAACAACAGTGTTAGGAGAAGTGTTATAACTCTCTCCTCTCTCCAATAGAGATGAAAATTTATTAATTACATCTATCTCAATGTCCATAGTAGCATTAGACAAGTGATCTCACTCATAATCATGTGAGTATGTTGTTTCATCATCTGATCTATTTAGAAACTCATCAATAGTTACCTGATGTACCCTATTAGTCCCTTGTAGATCAAAGTGAGGTAAATCTAGGACATGTGAAATTGTGACCAACTTCCCCTAGTTAGGATGTAAATCATGTTGCTGGGGTATTTCTTTAGGAGTTTCTTCTATCAATGGGACTTCTGGAGAGTATTCTGTTGTTTCCTCTACTTCTTGAATAGTAGCTTGTGTCAATAAAGGAACATGAATCTCTTGTTGTGTTACAAAAGTAGGTACATATCTTTCTCCTTGATATTTGGGATATTTTGTACCAATATGCAATAATATCTCATAGGTCCATGGTTCTAATGTCATTTCTTCTTCTTCATCATCACTTCCTTCATCAAAGATTAGACCATCTCTTGAAGTTGGGTTTTCAAATTTGTTATTGAAACCTAAACCTATTTTATCTTTGGTGTTTCTGAATTCCATGTGTATAGGTTCAATAAGTCCTTTTCCTTTATCTCCTAAAGGTCCCTTCTCTTTATATCCCATTTGTTTGAGAAGGTCATATCCTTTACCATACTTTTCAAGGGATATCTCCACATGTTTTACCTCATTTTCTTTATGTTCTCCTTTATAGAGCCAAGCAAAGACTATTTTTTCTTCTTTTTCATCCTCTTGAGAAGTAGAGGCTCTAACCATACCAGTTGCTTTGTGAATGTCTAACTCTTTAGATCTAGTAAGTGTGAAAGATGAGGAAGGTTCCCATAAGATCTTGGAGATACAGGAAGTTCTGTCAATGACGGAGTCATGTCTTGTATTCTCCCATGCTAGTTTCTTCAAGTTTTAATGTCTTTCCAAAGCTTATCATCACCATGTATTTAGTAGTTTTAGGTACATATTATTTAGGGACTTCCTTATTATGAGGAACCATACTATCTGCTTTGACATTGTTGCAAGTATAACTGGCATCTACAGGAATTGTTACTTCCACCCCATTATGTGGGAATTTGATACATTGGTGGTAAGTAGATGGTACTACTTGCATTTCATGGATCCAAGGTCTCCCTAATATTATTTTTTAGGCCAAGGGTATATCTAGAACTTGACAGATCACATTTCTTTCAACTAGTCCTATTCTGATTGGTAGAATAATGAGACCTTTAGATGATCTTTCTTCTTCATCGTAAGCCTTTATAGATATCTTACTTCTTGAATCAATGGTTTGTTTGGAAAGACCCAATTTATTTATTAGATTGAGAGTATAAATGTTCAACCCTACACCTCCATCTAGCAATACACGTCTGACATGGGATTTTTGAATTAGGACTTCAATGTGTAGGGGTTGGTTATGCAGATTAGTTAAGGATTTGTCATCTTCTTCTGAAAAAGAGAGATAGTGTGGTGCTGAGATATGATTAACCATTGCCTAGAACTTGTCTATATTATTGTATTTTGGAACATTTTCTGAATGTAGAGCTTGTTCAAGAACTTCCCTATGCACTGAAGATATTTTGAGTAACTCAAATATAGAAATTTGAGCAGAGGTTCTTTGCAATTGATCCACCAAGTTATAGTTTTTTGAAGGTATGGTAACTATTTGTCTTGTTGTTGCTGGTTTGGGAATGGTGACAACAGTTACTTTTGAGGATGTCGCTTGCTTTGATGAGGAGCTAGCTCCTTTGATTGTGACTTGTGCTTGACTTTGAGTCACCATGTTTGATTGTATGGATGTGTCTTTAGCACCTTTAATAGTTATCACATTAATTGATTTGTACTCAATGTCCAACATGTTGATCACATCATCGTTATTGGAGTAGGTTTAATTCACTCCATTTCCTTTTCCTTTAGAAGCTTCCCCTTTCTCGTAGTTAGGGAACAATTTGTTAAATGTCATATGGTCTTCATTAGTGTTGTTCCCTTCCACTTTGATCTTGCCTCCTTCAATAAGATCTTATATAATGTGTTTAAGCTTAACACAGTTATTAGTCTTATGTCCCTTTTTTGTGAAAGATACAATAAGAATTGTCATCCCACCATCTTGATTTGACTTCTGGTTCCCATGGTTTTGAATCAGGAATTTTAAGAACTTTGTTGTCTAAGAGCGTCTTCAAAACTGTCTCAAGAATTATCCCAAAGGATTGAATGTTCGTTGAGGTCTAGAAGTCCATGGTCTACTCTTGTTGTTTTCATTGTTTGTTTTAGGTATTGCGGTTGTTACCTTGGCCTCTTTGTTTGCTTGTAAGTTTTTTTTTTAAATTGAACACTGTTGGTTTAGGATTAGCATTGGATGCATCTACCACTCCATCATTAACAACATTCTTGTTTTGTTTCCACCACTTATGCTTGTTTTTGTAGTTGGTAGACGTACTATCACTTTTGAGTGTCATTTCTCCTTTCTTAACCATGACCTCTTCAATACAGATGGCATTTTTTATCATCCTATCAAAGCTAGGTGAATCTTGCATTTGCAAAGCATTGTTTAATTCAGGTATCAAGTTGTTAATAAAGATTTCCATCTTTTCTGATTTGAGAATATCTCTTTAGTACCTAGCAAATATTTTCCTCCACCTTTGTAAAAAGTGTGTAAAGGATTCACTGGTCATTTGATTTTTTTTACATAATTCCATCATGGTTACGTTATGTTGTATATTTTAGGAGTAATGTTGGATAAAACATTGAATCAACTCCTCAAAAGATTTCACCTTTGGTGTGAGTTTGGAGAACCACTCCATAGCATTTTTGCCTAAACTTCCTGGAAATAGCCTCATTAGGTAGGTAGATTCGTGCATGTACTCTATGCTTAGAGAATAAAACTCTCTCACATGGTCATGTGGATTAGTCTCTCCCATATACTTGTCATATTTGGGCCTTGCCATGTTGGGAGGAAATGGAATCATGTTGATACTCTTGTCAAAAGAAAATGGACAGATGTGGTCCAAAGAGTATTTTTTGTTGGTTTGACCTTTTCTTGTTTGAGTGTTGCATGTTTGTCTTACATCAAGGTCAATTGTTTGGTGAGAATAGAAATAGGTGTTGGTACCTCTTTCTCTTTTAGTCTCTCAACATCATAATCTTTAGGGATTTTGACTCCAAGGGATGCTAGATGTAGAAAGTATTTTTCCTTGTCTTCACCAATGATCTTTTCCAATGTCCTTTGGAATTTTCTACTTTGTCTGAGTCTGTTATACTCTTCCTCGGGTATGTCTCTATCACTATCTGAGTCAAAAAAAGGATGGTTGATATGTATTTCTTCTTTGCAACTACTGTCTTCATTTCTTTGATTTTGGTCATTGTTGTACTCTTCAAAAGCTCTACTCTGTTCATTCAAAGGAGCGTCCATTGCGGGTGATTCTATATCAAATAGGGGATTACAAGATGTTTCTCCTTGTTGAAATTATAGTAATCTAGGAGGTACTTCTGATTCGTCAGCAAGATACTTGTTGTGTCTTGTGTTAACCATGAAAGTTGAATCTCAACTTTTTTCAAAAGGTTTCCAATAGTGTCAAGTAGAGTCTCAAATTGTCCAAGTAAGTGTGTCCAAGAAGAAGTTTGTTTGTTTTTGTTGGAAGTGAATGACTTCAGTTTCAAAGGGCTAGAATGCCCTGATAGTGAGCTGAGAATCAAGAGTTTTTGATAAATGGGTAGACCACACGTTTTGAGACCAATTATGAGAGCCTAGGAGGACATGCAAGGTAGACTTCTAAGAAATTTTTGAAATAGCAACAGGTGGACTAGAAAAAGAAACATGACCAGACTGAAGAGCTAAAAGGGTATCCAAATCAACTGAATTTCTATGAGAGACAAGTCTACAAGTGCCCATTGTTCTAGATGTGATACACTAAATGTGAGGTCATGCTTAACCAGATGCGAGCTTTGAAATTATGTATGCGAGATTTGAAATGCAGAATGCGAGAAACCTCCCTAAATGTGAGGCAGAAATGACCATAAGTGATCTTTTTCCCTAGATGTGAGCTGATGCAACCATATGAAACTTAAGACAGACCAGAAATGAGCCTCTGATGGATTTTCATGTTTTTTCTGTTTCATCTCGAAGTACGTGAAATATTTTTTGACAGTAAGGTTTTTCTAAGACTTTCCAGTGAGTTGAAAATTGCATATATGTCAGGGAATGAAGATTATTGCTTGTTTCAAGGATTTATCTTTTTAGTGAGTTTAAAGCACATCAACCAATGTTCCTTTGTTAAGGTTGACAAAACACTTTCCCTATTCCCTAGTTTCTAAGCATAGAATAAAAATCTTTGCTCATAGACTCAGGTACACACTCACATGCTAATCAAAATACGACCATCACCAAGCATAGAATGGCTCTAGTCATGATGTCGTATTAGCCGACTCCAAACGCAAGTGAGGGCACAAAATGACGAGTATCTTGGGGCAATTACTATTTTCCTTGCACAAAGATTATCACCCTTTCGTAGATGAATCAGGTAATTTAACTACAAGTGTTTATTATGTTGGGGAATCCATTTGCAACCATCTCCCATAGAATTTCACAAGGTAAAATTGAGGCATATAGCTCTATGAGTACTCAAATGTGTGTAGTCTCGCAAGCAAGATTCAAGCGGTTCCGCTCTACACACACTCAAGCATGTTCAAGGAATGATGTCAAAATTCTAGGAACACAACTGATTACGTCTTTTGAGGCTTTGGCCTACAAGGAAGAAATTATTTATAGTGAGTTGGAAGGGTTGGCGTAAAACCTGTCCTCACTTGGGTCATCCCGAGAGATTTTTTCCTCAACCGGAAGACCCTCTAATGTTTTGAAAGAAATGAAAAGGGATTGGTGAGCTTAGGAGTCTAGATTTTTTATTCTTCAAAAGAACAAGAGCATACTCTCTTATTCCATATTTTTTTCCCACAAACACACCAAGAAAGCTCATTCCCTCAAACTAATTTACTCAAAACTTAATATCCCATGACGAGTCTTTGATTCCTCCAATTGGAAAGAAGAGAAAATTCTCTAGTGAGACTAAGTGATAAGCTTAAGTTTGATGTTAAATTCCTAATTTAAGAAAGCACAAATTACTTTAAAAGCAAATTTTGTGTTGTTCAATCTCCCCAAATTAGGTGATTTTCTTGTTCAATTTCTTTTCCCAAATTAGACAATGAATTTGCTTATTCTTTTTCCTACAAGATTTAGTGCTTTGCTTGGTTCAATTACTATCCAAAAGAATTATACAATTGAACTTGTTCATTTAGTCACAATATTTAGTTCTTTTTTTTGTTCAATTACTTTCCCAAAATAAATTATACAATGTGGGTTTGCCTTGTTCAATGTTTTCACAAATTCTTCTCAAATCCTAAATTGACTTTTGAGTTTCTGATTTTCCTTAAAGGAAAAGAGCATAATCCTCTGGTCAATTTAGCAATTGATTATAAAATGTACTTATTTTTAACACTTTGAATAAATAAAAAATCAAATTGAACCATTCAACCACCAGCAAACCACAAATTAGTAATTTCTTTCCACCTTTTTGAGAAAAAAGGCTCTGACAGCAATCTGCAATCAAAAGTTAGGTTGTTCAAAGGACAGAAGCAAACAAGGTCACAAGATTAGTGGTTAGGCATTTCAATTTGCAAATCAAATAACAGATGTGATTGCCTTTCCTAGATGTGATCCTAGATATCATGTATGTGAAACTCTTTCCTAAATGTGGTGATTTGCACAAAAGGGGACACAGAATATAAGGGATACGAGCCTTTACCTGATGCGAGTTCTAAAATTCGAGATGTGATCCAGTTTCCTGAATGCGATGCAATTCCCTGCATGTGAACCTTGGTGACTAAAGGTGACTCTATTCCTGAAAACAGAGAAGACAAATCAGTCAAAAATGATTAGAAGGTGAGGTAAAATCTGAGGATCAGCCCCACGGTGGGTGCCAGAAATGTGTGTGTTATTTTGTGGATCTGCTAGCTGCAACATAACACTTCAATAAGTCATTATATTAGTGAAATAACATGAAAAGTAAGAGTTAGAATGCATATCAATCACTAAAATTGACCTATTTCTCCCTATCTAGGAAGAGTTTGAAGAATGCTATAATGTGCCCTCAGATTATGCATTAATCGGTGACATATACATGCTTAGAATGGAAGATTTGAAGGATTTAATCTAAAATGCTCAAGAAATGATCATTTTAAAGCTCCAAATGAAATATTATAACAATTTCTAAGAAAGATGAGCTAAAATGCATTAAGATCTCTAAGAATATGTGCAGCATAAGTTTGCTTTCAACAATAAAGGATTATGGGCCAATTGAGCTTAAAATTCATTCCATTTATAGAAGAATTTGAGGAATGAGAGGTTAGGATTGAAAGTGTAAGGGAGGTGTAAATTGAATCTTTGGTGATCCATGTGAGGTAATCCAAGTGATTTAACTCTTATTGGCTAGGGAATTGACTTTCCCTTTTGCAAATATGGAGTTTAACTAGGATTTATTTAATTCCTTTTAATTAATTACTTTAGCCATGTATTTGATTTGTTTTTTATTTAATTGAATTGATTTGATTTAATTGGCTAAGGTATTTACTGTAATTTAGTGATAAGATCACTTAGGAGATTAAATTTGATTTAAATGAATTATGCCAATAGATTGAAGAATTGTCTTGACATAATTAGGGGTATGATGACACTTAAGGAAAATAGGGTCTATGGTCAGAGCAGACCAAATTAGGGTGGTTACAGGAGTGACTTTCCTAGTATGGGTGTCATTAGAATAGGTGGATTTGCTAAGTATTCCTTGATTTGTTGGAAGTTATTTTCACACCCTTCATCCCACTTGAATGTTATACCTTTGTGCAATAACTTTGTAAAGGGTTGAGATTTTTATGATTACTATGAAATGAACCTTCGGATTGATTGTAGCTTCCCTTACAAAGTTATGATCTAACTTATATTCTTTGGTGGTTGCATCTCCATTATTCTTGTCACCTTTTCTTGATCAACTTCAATGCCCTTTACTGAGACAATATATCCAAAGAGTTTTCCAGATGTTACACCAAAGGCACATTTCTTTGGGTTCAGTCTCAACTTGAATTGTTCCATCTTGTCAAATATTTTTTCTAAGTCAACCAAGTGCGTAGTTCTTTTTTCTGATTTAGCCAAGGTGTCATCAACATAATCTTCCATGTTCTTATACATCATATCGTGGAATATAGTTATTGTAGCTCTTCAATATGTCACTCCCGCATTTTTAAGACCAAAAGGCATGATGTTCTAGCAAAATGTGCCCCGGGGACAAGTAAAATCCATTTTCTATTGATCCCCAGGTGCTATATTTATCTGGTTGTAACCTGAGAATCCATCCATTAGGGAATACATTTCATATCTTTTTGTGAGATCTACAATCATGTCGATATTAGGAAGTGGAGAGTCATCCTTTGGACAAGATTTTTTTACATCTTGGAAATATATGCATACTCTAATTTAATTTTTTGGTCTTAGAAACAGGTACAATATTTGAGATCCAGTCGGCATAAGTGATAGCTTTTAGCAACTTCTCTAGTTCATCTTTAACCAATAATTCCATGTGAGGATGGATTTTCCTAATCTTTTATTTGACTAGTTTTTCTCTGGGAGAAATGGACAAGTGATGCATTATCAAGTCTGTGTCAAGTCCTAGAATATCTGAGTAGGACCAAGCAAAATTTATCTTTTTATTCATGAAAAATTGAGTGAATCGTTGCTTCTCTTCTTGAGATAAACACTTTGCTAGGTATATCAGCTGAGGTGATTATGTTGTTCCTAAGTTGACTAGCTATGTAGGCTCTATAAGTACTGAAGAGCACTCCTAGAAGTGATTAGGAAGGATATCAAGCTTCCCATCCTTCAGCGCCTCTGAGAGGTTTTTACCATTCGATATGTCATTTATTTTTACTATTTTAGGTCCTAACACTGCCACAATGTGGTTTTCATCTCCATACCTCCCATGCTTTTTGTTCTTCTTTTTAAGACTCAGAAATTTGATATCCCCCTCTATCAATTTCACACTCATTACATTGGTGGAAGAGGTAAGGAGTTCAATAGTATTTAGGTAGCATGCCAAGGTATAGTAATTTGGGAAAGAAATTAGGTTCACGGGTTCATTTGGGTTCCACTCAATAATTTCATGGTGTATTAGGGACAAGGATCTAATTGATTATAGGGATAACATCACATTATCATGATCAAAAATTTCCACTGGAAAGAGAAGATCTGTTAAGCTACTTTCTGAAGGACTGCCTAGACCACAAAGCATCCCAACATCACTATTAGAATCATTGTTAGTATTACATAGATCCAGCCCATTTGATCTAGCTCTAGGACTTTAAATCTCTTCTCTAACGATTCCTTGGTCAAGTAAAATTCTTAGAGGAACAATCTCAATCTTTGATGTGGATCTGATTCTAGTATTACTTCTAGAGTTCCATCTTACATTTTCAGTAGCATTTGAACTTTCCCCTTATTCAAACTGAGGCGCATACTTATGAATGACATCAACCTCAATATCCACTATAACATTAGAGAGGGAATCCAATTTAGCTCTTGTTACTACAGAATAGGGTATATCCAGTATATGAGTGGGGATGACTAACTGTCCCCAATTAGGATGTCTTCCTTCTAGGCCACTCTTCATATCTTGACCGAACTCATACTCATGAGAATCAATTTGGTTGTCATCAAATCTAAGTTAGAGGAACTCCTCCATCTTCACTTGTGCTACCCTCCTCTTCTTGTTGATATTCAACTTCTTATATTGTTGTTTGCATTTTAGTTTATTGCATGGATGTCGGTACTTTGATTGCTTGTGTTCTTGGATCTATGAAGCAAGGTAGATCCAATATGTGAGTGATAGTAACTAGCTTGCCCCAGTTTGGGTGTCTTTCCTCTTGTCCATTTTCTTGTTCTTGTCTACTCACCATTGTCTCTTCGGCGATTTGATTTTCTTCTTGTGATTGTTGGGATATTGGTTCATTTGGTTCAAAGGGACATCTAGACTTATGCAGAATGTAGGGTTCTCTTTGGTAATTGGGATTCTTTGTTTGTATCTGCAACAACCTCTCAAAAGATAACTGTGTAATTCTTTCCTCTTCTCCAAATTCATCATCAGAGTCCTTTTTTTGATCAAATATAGGACCATCTCTAGAGGAAGGATTGGATTTGTTCTCAGGATATCCTAGCCTTGTTTTTTTATTTTGGTCATTGTAACTCTACGTGTATAGGATTTATCAATCCTTTATTCTTGCCTAGGGGTCCTTTGCATTTATACCCCATTTGTTGCATGAGTTGGTACCCTTTTCCATACTTATGTAGAGATATTTCAACATGTTTAACCTCTTGATCATGCTCTTATCCTTTGTAAAGCTAGGAAAGAACAACTTTGTCCTCATTTTACTCCATAAGACAAACACTAGCTTTTACAATACCCTTTCCTTCATGTATTGTCGATGTCTGGGTACTAGAAGGCTTGAATGAAAATAAGGGGTTTCCATAAGACCTGTGAAATGTAGGAAGATTATCCATAGATGGAAAGGGATGCAGTTGGTATTATCCCATTCTTGTGTCATTGATCTTTAATTTCTCCTCAAATTTTCTTATGATAGATTCTCTAGAACTCTCAACTTATTGACCATTGAATGCTTCTTTGTTGTGTGGGACCATGATGTCAACTTGTTCCAAATTGTTGCAAGAGTGGCTACTATCATTTGGGATTGAGACTTCCACTCCATTATGTGGGAACTTTATACGCTAATGGTATGTTGATGGGATGGTCTGCATATCATGAATCCAAGGCCTTTCTAATAATATGTTGTAGGCCAAAGGAAAATCTAACACTTGGAAGATTATGTCTCTCTCGATTGGTCCTATTGATATTGTGGCAACTGATCATGTAGTGGTGTTGATATTGTGGCAACATGTCTGGTAGTTGCCGAAGGTGAGGGGCGGTAGCCCCAAACCAGAGGCTGATCTGAAGGGCCAAAAAATTTTGGTGCTTTTTTGGGAAAGAGATTTTCTTTTTCGGGAAAAAGAATACTGACATTGTAAAACCCTAAAATGGTCGATTTTAGAGGTTGCCCTAAAATGCATGTGTATGCCTCTCTCTCCGGTTTCCCAATGCTTTCCAAGGGCGGGGGTTAGTAGCCAAGGTTCACAAGTGAATGAAAATCAAGTACGTAATAACTACTAAATGAATAACAGAAACATGAGCAATAAAATGTACAAACAAGAGAAAGGAAGACAAACGAATGCAAACCCCTTGATGCTTGAAACTTCTATTGTTTCTCTCTACTCCTTCCGAAACATTGTTCTTGATGCTCAGTATTGGCGGGGCAGCGTCTATGACTTGAGAAGCGTCAAGAATTTGACAATTGATATGTGTGTGTGATCGCAAGATAGCTTGAATGTTGACAGAGTAATGGCGCTTGTAAG
>MU223838.1:0-44275 GCA_018584345.1 Thuja plicata | reverse complement strand
AAGAATATGAAGAAGCAATGCAGGTGGATGCCAAACAACAGTGGAAGCTGGGCATGAAAGAGGAGATGGACTCCTTGTTGAAAAATAAGACTTGGGACTTAGTCCCTTTACCTGAAGGAAAAAGAGCATTGCCTAAAAATTGGGTTTATAGGCTGAAGGAGGAAGATGAAGGAAAGAAGAGGTATAAAGCCAGACTTGTGGTAAAAGGTTTTGCATAGAAAAAGGGTATAGATTTTGATGAAATATTCTCCCCTGTTGTAAAAATGACTTCAATTAGAATTGTACTAAGTCTTGTGGATACAGATGACTTGCATCTTGAACAACTAGATGTCAAAATATCTTTTCTCCATGGAGATTTGGAGGAGGAAATTTACATGCAACAACCAGAGGGATATGAGGTCAAGGGTAAGGAGAATTTGGTGTGCAGGTTAAGGAAGAGTCTGTATGGCCTAAAGCAGGAACCCCGCCAATGGTATTTAAAATTTGATAGTTTCATGGTTGAACAAGGTTACCATAGATGTCATTCTAATCACTGTCTATATTTTAAGAGACTGGATAATGGGAGTTACATTATCTTGTTACTCTATGTTGATGACACGCTTGTTGTTGGGTCCAATATGCAACACATAAATGAACTTAACTAGAAATTAGCAAGGTCATTTGCTATGAAGGATTTGGGTGATGTTAAGAAAATCCTTGGTATGAGGATTACATGGGATAGGAAAAATAGAACTTTGAATTTGTCCCAAAGTGAGTATATAAAGAAGGTGTTGAAAAGATTCAATATGCAGGATGCAAAAGCAGTCAGTACACCTTTGGCTAGTAATTTCAAATTGACTAAGGAAATATGCCCAAAGGCACAGGAAGAGGTAGATAAAATGTCTAACATCTTGTATTCATTAGTTGTTGGCAGTCTGATGTATGTAATGGTATGCACACGGCCAGATATTGCTCATGCAGTGGGAGTTGTCAGCAGGTATATGAGCAATACAGGTATGGAACATTGGAATGTTGTCAAATGGATTCTTTGATATTTGAGAGGAACTACTAAAAAGCCATTATGTTTCATAGGATCTAGTTCTTCTCTAAGTGGATTTGTTGACTCTGGTCTGGTAGGAGATATTGATACAAGGAGGATTACTACAGGGTATGTTTTCACTATAGGGGGTACTGCAGTCAATTGGATTTCTAGATTGCAAAAAGTTATTGCACTTTCAACTACTGAAGCTGAGTATGTAGTTGCTATAGAATCTAGCAAGGAGATGATTTGGTTACAATGTTTTCTAGAGGAATTGGGTCAGAAGTAGGAAGATCACCCATTGTACAGTGATAGCCAGAGTTCCATTCATCTTGCAAAGAATTCTTATTTTCATTCAAGGACAAAGAACATGCAGCTTAGGTACCATTTTATAAGGTTTGTTTTGGAGGATGGCCAATCACAGCTTGAAAAGATTCACACAAGTGACAATCCTGAAAACATGTTCACGAAGGCAGTCCCCAAGGAGAAATTGGTTTCTTGCTCAGCTTCTATTGGGCTTCTTGATTGATGATCGTGGGTTAATAGACAGCAAGATCTTTTATCCAGTGGGAGTTGCACATACTACATTGTCATCTGGTTCTAGTCTCCAAGTGGGAGATTGTTTGGTGTGGAGCTTGATCAGTCTCCAAGTGGGATATTGTTGATATTGTGGCAACTGATCATGTAGTAGGTGTTGATATTGTGGCGACATGTCTGGTCAATTTTAGAGGTTGCCCTAAAACACATGTTATAAGCGTTTGAGATGTATAATGCATTGTAAGGTTGGGTACATTTTTGCTTGATAATAAGAAAGGTTGGACGGCCGTGTAGGTGGACATAGCCCAGGTTTTGGGTGAACCACGTTAAATCTGTGTGTTGTCTATGTCTAGTTTATTTCTTTTATTGTTTCTACGTATAAATGTTTATTCTTATATTGTTCTATTTTTGTCAAACCCTAATAGGTCCTACCCTGATGGGTAACACAACTAATCCTTTTGATGACCTTTCTTCTTTGTCATATGCCTTTATGGTTATTTTCCTTCTGGGATCTGTTAGGGTTTTTTCTTGTAGGGCCTCTAAAATTGCTTGAATACTTAAATAACTCTATGACTCCCAATGCGTTTGATACTCTGAATCAAGCAAGAGAAAACACTAATTGATGAGGTATTTTGATAACACTGGGGATACCTATTATCACCTCCTTCTTTTTTGAGATCCACTAACTCAGGCAGGTTTTACCTATGATTGATTACTGACTTGACAGTATCTTTAGAGTGGATTTTTCTTATGTGTTGAATGCTCTGTTCTTATATGGATACATAAATGACAATGCAAATAACTATGATTATTCTGAGGAAGAGCTTAACAATCCAAATCATTATCCTAATGGTGACAGACAACAACATAATAAGGAATTTCATCTTTCTTTCCTTTTATAATTCTTATGAATTTAGGAGGAATAACCTATTTGATGTTCTCTTTAAGAAATCAACAAAATTCAACTGTGGACTATGTGAGTACAATTGATTTTTAAAAATATGCTCTGAAGGTAACTGATTTTGAATAGTCTTAAATATTTTGGATGATGATGGATCACCAAATTAGTTCTAGAGTAGTGCCTATCCTTGGGCTATAGAGTCAAAAGATATAAATCCACAGAGATAAAAAAAAATAAGAACAATGTAGGATGCCTTACAACCTACATACAACTCAGGCAAACTGCCTTAAAAATTACCCTATCACTCCCATAATGTTATATCAAATCCTCAATTACTGTTGTACTCTCTAAAACTACTCACAAAGTTTAATTCTCCCCTTAGAAGAAACTTGCAAATAATTAGATAGCTACCTTGCAGCCAATATGCTTAACATGCCTTACAAATTAAACATAAAAGAGTACACTCAATAAATAAAGAGACAATAACAATATGGAATAAAGTTGCACTATATTTTATTTATAAATTTCTGCTTCAATACATATCAAGGCTAAAAGCTCAAAAAACATAGACTGAAATCTAGAAGTATGTCTTGCCAATATATTCTATCTCTCTTTAAAACTATTACATTTGATCTATATATAGTTCTTAAACCATCTTGGAATACTTAAGGCAAGGATGTAACAAGCTTCAAATGGTTTAAGGAACCTAACCCTAAAAACATAGAAAAGACAAAAAACAAGAATGTTCAAGCGGTGGGAAGACAAGAAAAAGGGATGAAATTTGATCTTCTTTGTCTTCACATGAATTCTAGCGCCTTTATCTGATAGTGTTCAGGATAGTATCTTATATTTGTATTGAGACCAAGTGACCACCATTTCAGGATAACCTACACTTTTCTTTTATGATTACTAACCTCCATGTGCTTAATGATCAGGTGTCAAGTGTCCCTTTCTATTCTTCATCTAGGACTTCTTCTTCTATTTCAATAGGCTTCTTTTTCTTCGGTTTTGTCTTCAAATCCCGTGTTGTCACATCCTCCTCTGTAGGCCAATTGAAGCTCTGAATACTCTACAATTTTGCTTTCTGCCTTTCCCATCTGACATCAATTATGCCTTTGACATCAACTAAGAATTTATTAATGTCAGTCTCTACTTTAAAAGCCTCATCCAAAATCTTATTAAAACCTTCCATATCAAGATCAAAATTTGTAATAAATGCCTCTTTACTAGGCAGTCTGTTGTCAAATTCATTTCTTCAGGCCTCCAAGGCCTTAATCTGGTCATCTTCTCCCTTTAGTGGAGGAACAAATATATTGAAACTCAGTCCAAATAGGCTCATCTTTACCTCTATCTGATTTAATTTACCTTTTAAGAAAGGTAAAGTCACATTTATTTTCTTGATCTCATCCTCTACCTTTGTCACAATCTCTAGAAAATCTGGCCTATGTGGCTGTAAAGAAGCCAACCTCTCAAATAGTTGTATCCTTGAAGATCATGTTGTAAAAAAAGGAGTCAAAATGGAGATGTACCCTGTCACCTCAACATGTAAAGTAGGTAACTTATTATATGCATTTAGGATTATATTAGTTTTATCTTTTAAGATATCAATCCTATGTTGAAGTATATTCAAGAATGCATTTATGGCAATCTCATTATCTTTCTTAACTATATCATCTATTTTTACTTCTTCCCCTATTTCAACCTTTTCTTCTATTTGTGGAGGCTGCTCTAAAGGTACATATACCACTTCTGGCTTTTCACACAATTGTTTAGTCAATTCAGCAATTACCTTATCTTGCTGATGAATATTGATGTGACACAATTCTCTATCCTTAGCCAGGGCACTAGCTTCCTCTATCAGGACGCCACATTTCTTAGACAATTGCTTTGTCTTGTCTTCATTCAAATGTGCCTAGTGTGTCATTATTTGAGAAATCTCCAGATCACCTGTGTTTTGAAATTTCCATACCATTTGGTTTCCCACCATGCTCTCTTGAATATTTAGCAATTAAGGCTTCTGGTCTTTAGGACATAAACTCCACATGGCAAGTGCCTGGGAATTTGGACTATATTTGAATCCTTTAATCATATCACCCATTTGGATCTCAGTGGTAATATTTAAATCTAATTTCTTTCTTATTTGATTTATTATAAATGTTGAAGATAAATCCCGGCCTTCAGCAAGAAACATGCCACTTTCCAACACTAACTTTCTGGCTTCCTCAGGAGTGATGTCTTCAATCTCAGGATCATATGTTTGTAGAGCTAAGAGAGCCTCATTTGTCACTACTTCTTCACCAGCTATTCTCAATTTCTCTCTGATCTCTTCCTTCTTTCGCAATCTAAGTAAATCTTTGAATTCATCAGTTTTAATGAAATCATCATCTTCCAAGAACTATTTTTGATGGATCAATCTCTCATCTATACATGTTCTAAAGGGAAACTCTATGTTTTCTTCTACCTCTTTTTGCATTTTCCTTCCTTTTCTGATTTCCTTTCTTAAATTATGATCATACACTCTGTTACCAAGAACAAGAGCACTTACTCTATCCCTTTTTCTTTCCTTTCTCATGTAAGTCTTATCATGAGATGTCTGACCAAGATCAACTTTTTGCCTCTTGGTAGTAGGCTCATCTATATCATCAGGTTGAGAAACTTCAGTCAAATCTATAATGTGTCCCTCTTCTCCTTGAACCTGAACTGCTCCTGCAACATTTTGTTATGGTTGATCTATATGAGGTGGACTAATATATTCTTCTTCACTCTCATTTTCATAATTAGACTCTAAATATTCAGGTTCTTGTACCCCCTTTTTTACATCTAGGACTCTATCCGACTGTTCACAGAGTGTGTAAAAGTTGTCCAGAATAGCTTTGATTTTATCAAAATAAGGTAAATTAGGGTAAAATCCTCCAAATGCTAGTCCATTCCTTTTTATCTGTTTTTCTAAATTCAACAGCTCTTGGATTTTTTCTCTTCTATCTCTTACTTCTCCTTCATCAATTATATTCCTAGTTGCATCCTCCTCCACACAATCACCATGCACATATGTATTTGGTATGGTAGGAGTTAGGAGTTTCCTAGCTCCTGCAATGAATCCCTCTGGATCTATATATCTATACAGTGTTGCTCCCATATTAAAACTTTCCAACCATTTACTTACTAAATCAATAACACCTTTGCCAATTATAAATTAAAATATCTTGAACTGCCTAGGGGTTAATGTCCCCTTCCTATGTGGTGCAAAGTGTTCGTTATCATTTAACAAAAGTTTCCAAATAAATTCCATTGTTGCAACTCTTGAAGGCACATGATATGGTAGGACATGGGGAGGATGTGTGCATCCATACACTCTAATCATAGTGAAATTCTCCTCTAAAAATAAATCTCCCCAATTATGGTAACCTTCCCACTTGTCAACAAACTCACATGGTCTCAGCAGTTGTAACACCTTCACTGGAAGTCTAGTTTTGTTGACACCCAAGCTCTGCATTAAAGGGTAAACAATCCAGTTCTCAAATCCACAGAAATCATAGTCCTTGGAAGTGAAATTCCATATCTTATTCCAAAATTGGACAGGATTAGGCCGGTCATGAAAAATTCTTTGGGGGTTCAAATTTTTTACATCCATGATGCCATAATTAAAATGCAATAAAAGATGCATCAGAATAGAATAGTGTAAGAATTTAGGATCTTTATCCTTCTTCTGTATGGCCACAAACCCTTCATGCATCCTGTCAATGATATATTGGATGTAGTCATAGCTGGTGCTGGAATGCACATATTGTAAATCCAAAACCATAATCAAAATCCCAGCATTTATCTTTTCAGCTCCTCCATCCCTACCCAACACCTTACACAAAGCATATGCAATGTATTTGATATAAAAATGTAAATCCTTGAAATAATAAGGTGTAGTTCCTGGTAAAGGGACAATATGATTTTTGACCTCCTTAAGGATATGTTTATGTAACTGATTCCTAGCAATCCTGAGTTGTAACCTGTATCTTTCCTCCTGCTTTGTGATGTTAATCTGAGTAGACATGGTACTATATAAGCTGAAGGCTTGCATAAAATAATTCCTATTCAAAATTAATAATGTAGTACCATCACTCTTTTTAATTTTTTTTGACAAGGGGTCATAGTGGTTTGCTAGACCTAGAAACAAGTCTACATCTATGAAAACATCAGGAACAATTAACCTAGCCAAACCACTAGTCCAAGGGTTTGATATTGGTATGGCCTTATTAGGATTCTTATAAAAGTAATTGTAAAGAGAAAAACCTGTAGACCCTGGTGTTTGGGCATCTCTAATATTATAGTACTCATCTGCCAATATGTTAGCATTTTCCCTCTTGTTTTGTGTCGATCCAGGTAGTAGTTTCAAGAACTCATCAGAGAAGTTCCTCTTTCCCTTAGCATCTTCATCCACATCATCGCTCTTCCCACTGGTAAATGCCACACTAACTTCTTTACTCATTTTTTTCTTTTCTCCACTTCCTTTTTACCGATATTGGAACAAATCTTCTCCCAGGACACCTTACCCTTCTTTGTGCACAGAAGACAATTCAAGAATTTTGAAAACTGAATAATCACCCTGAATTTGATAAAAAATTTACTGAATTAACAACTCTTTCTTCTTAAACACAAAAAACCTAGCAAATTTTCTGCTCTAAAATTCTAGATGCATGATGAATTAAAATAAACCTAAGATCGTCCCTTTATGGTAATTTTATAAAGTATTTAGCTCATTATTGAAGAATCAATCAATTCCACCTTCAAGTTTACATGCTATGGTATTAATTTAAATCCTAGTCGTAGCTCATGAATGTGATAGGAAATCAAATTCAAATGAGTACTTTTCAGAAAAAACCTTATAAAATTTGAACAAAAATCACATTTTGATATGATTGGCTCTTTATCAGACATCTCAGCTACAATTTTCACACAGTCATTAATCCTCTTCATTCCTATTGGTCGATAAATATCTTTATTATCATGTCAGCAACTGCCATTTATCATAACTATCACTTTTCATATCTGGCGACCTAGCGACTATGCATTATCTCCTTGTCGTTGATCAAATCTCTTAACTCTAATTTCTTCTGGAGATCTGGTGACTGCATGATTCTCTTCACCTCAGCTTAACTATGGTTTACTCTTGGCGATCACACGACTAAAAGAATCCAAGTCGCTAGAAGAATAGCCTAATCCTGAGTTTATTTGGAGACCCCACGACTATGGTTACTTTTCCATCTATTAAACTCTGATCGCTAAGTCTCTGAATGCTTCTTCTTCTTTACGAGACCCCGTGACAACCCTTAGTCGCTTAATCACTAAATAAAAATGCTCTTTAATATTTCCTTTGGAGACTTAGTGACAAAGCCTATGAAACTTTATCTTATCATTTTAAATTTGATTTAGAGACTACGCAACTAAAGTTTAATCTCATTGTCACAAGAATATTTTTACTCTATGCAAATTTTATAGAGACTCAGCGACTACTGTTGATCTTATCTTATTCTGCATCTGACGGCTCTGCCAAGTCGCTGAATACATTCTTGAAACCCTAAAACATCTAGAGACAACGTGACCATAATAAAATATATACCTTTACATCTTATAGTCTCTTAATCGCCAAATGATACTTTTCCTTTTGGAGACCATGCGACTAAAGATTTTTTCTTTATTCATTTTGGACACGTGTCTCACCTTTATTTGTTTGTCTCTAATTCACTAGAAGAATGCTGACTTATCAAGTTTGACCAGTGACTACCTGACCACTATATATTTCATTTCAATTTGCAGTTTGTCACCAAGTCTCTAAACCTTTTACTTAACTAAACTTTTATCTGGAGACATAGCGAATGAAGCCTTTTTTAACTCATCATTAGCTATGTTCTGATCTAGAGACTTTGCGACTAAGGTAATCACTAAGTCTCATGATAATCTACTAACTACAAGATATACTGTGCGACACCGTCACTTAACTATTTGTCTCCATGTCACCAAATCATTTTTTCTTCATTGGGAGACTTCACGACCAAGGCTTATCACTAAGTCTCATGACTTATAAGGTATATCCTTTTCCTTTTAGAGACATCCCGACTAAAGTGAATCACTAAGTCTCTTTATAAAATGGAATATTCTTTTAACATTAGGAGACTGGGCGACTAATCTTAAAAAGCACATGACTTTTTTATAACTAAGCTTTTCAAAAAGTAACTCAAAAATATAAACCAGATTAAAATATCTAGGGTTTTTTAACACTTTTGGATATAATGAAACCTAAGATAGGGTTTTATACCATTTCTCTAGATTTTGACCTAAAAACATGGAATTTTCTCAGGGACCTTGTAGCTTTGGACACATTTTCAGATTTTGTGCACTTCTCAGTCATGAAGATATCCAAAAAATTTAGGGTAAACACCAGAAGTGGGAATACAACCAACAGGATCTATAACATTCTCTAAGAAACCCAATGTTGTTAATAGTTTGAGAGTACAAATATTCAAACCAGCGCCTTCATCTATCAAGACATGTTTGACTCTATGCTTATGTATCAAAACCTCTATGTGCAAAGGTTGATTATAGGGGTGATTTAGAGACTTATCATCTTCTTCTGAGAAAGATAAGTAATGAGGCACAATAAAGTGACCCACCATTGTTTGGAATCAATTAACATAAAGGTATTTTAGCAAAGTTGTTTTTGTAATCTATGAAAATCAGTTATAAAGGAACACAATAATAAATAAAGCATTCAATAACTAAGAATCTAGGCTACACACATGCTAAGACATAAAATAAAAACTTGAAATAAGATAAATGAAGAAAGTGCAAACCTCCTACAAGCTCATTCAAACTCCATTTTATTCATTGGATTTGTCCATTTTTTGTGGATGTGTGCTCATAGATGTGCTTCAAGCTTCAAGTTGTGGTATCAAACTGGCATTATAACTCTACTCTAAAAGATGGATTTATGATTTCCTCTCAAAATAGCATTATAACTCTACATGGAAGGTGGATGAAATTATGAAGGAATGAGGTTTCTTATATAAGCAATGGGTAAGAAAACCAAGGGCTCAGATGCAAAGTTGAAGAGAGGTCCAGATGCCACTAGAAGAGAGCACATGGATTGTGCTTCTTCAAGTGCATCAAATTGTGACACTTGTCACAAGGGGATTGGGTTGAAAATAGGAAGGAATATGACCATTTATGGAAGAGAGCCAAGAAGACTCTAGAAGATAAGGTTCATAAAGAGGGTGTAAGAGCCTTAATGAGGGATGTAAGAGGAATTTATGAGGGTGTAAGGGATATTTATGTTTATGGATAAGCATGGCTTGAGAAAGTTGACTTTGGGGAAGGAATTGAATTCCTAATCCAAAGATTAGGAATGTGACATCATTAGGGATAGTTTAGGATTAGGATTAGGGTTAGAATTAGGATTAGCATGGGTGAAGAGGTTGGGATTAGTTTGAACTCAGGGTTAGGTGGTTGGGATTGGTTAGGTTAACATGTGTGAAGAGGTTAGGTTAAGTTATAACTCAAGGTTAGGTGTTTAGGATAAGTTAGGTTAGGGGTTAAAGGGAATATTAATGAATTGAATTACATAAATAACATATTCATTCAATAATAGGGAAAAAGGGTTTTAATTAATTATTAAGCTATTGGTTGCTTTTAATAATTAATCAAGACTATAGCCAATTAATTGAATTAATTAGGGCTAGAGGATGACATAGGTCAATTAGGTAATGCTTAATTACTTAGCTGATATATCCTAGAAGGCACTAAATATGATTAGATGTGTTAATCAGATTTAGGTGTCTACATTTTTCCCCTCTATGACATAGTGTTAGAATAACACTATTTCGAAGACATTTAAAACAATAGACAATGTGAAGATGTGGACGTAGGCAACAAAGTTGCCCCAGAGTGATTATTAGGATAGAAGTTGGCTAGGGATGATGCCCCCTTGAGAGGATGAAAGGGAGGAACAATGAAGCCCTGGCGACGTCTCGAAAAGATGAAAAAGAGTGACAAGATGGGGGAAATAATAGAAGAAGAAAGTAGAAGAATGAGGGATGGGAGATTCAAGTTTGCATCAGGGATGAAGGATTAGGTATGGGATTAGGATTATGGCTGGGGATGGGATTTTAGCTGGGGTGTAAAAGACAGGATTTTATCCGTGATGTAACCAAAGTGAGTGATATAAAGCAAACAAAAAGGAAGAACCTCTCGAAGAGAGTTCAAGTTTCTTGTTTTGACAAGGGTAATTTCTAGGAACAAATTTTGATGTCTCTTGATTGGTGATGAAGATAGGATATGCTTGGGCTTAAGAAAGCCACTGATAATGATTGATTAGGTCAAACAAGAGGAAGGATACATCCTACAAGGACTCATTGATGATGATGAGATTTGAAACTAAGATAACGATCAAGATAGTCTAGTTTGAACTTTCAATTTGAACAATGGAAAGCAATAGCTGAACTAAGAAGGAAGGATGATCCTAGGTGTTTTGAGATTCACACTATGTCTAGTTATCTCCATAGATGAGCACACAAATCTTTCGCATGATGCAAGGATAGTAGGATTAGGATTACTACTGGGATGGTAGGATTAGGATGATAGGATTGCTGAGGATTTGGATTTTGCTGGGGGGATTTGAATGGGGGAGATTATCTTGAAGCTTGAGCGAGGGGTATTTTTGGAGGGAAAACCACCATGGATTTGAGCACTTATTTTGATATAGCATATGATACTATGCACCAGGGTATAAAGAACCAAGGTGAATTTATACCACATGCATAGGGCTAACACAAAAAATACGCGAGGGTTGCCCCAACATCACACATGAGTCTTAGAAGAGCCATGGTCGAAATGATGCTGGAAAAGCCCACAAGCAAATGACATTTCCCAAGTGCAGCATGTGAACCCAAATGGATTACATACATGCAAGGGTCATATCTGACTGACTCACAGGAAAAAAAGAAAAAAGATCAAGTTCCCTTCCATAGGTGCATCCATTTGTAGCATACCGTGATATAAAGAATCATGGCAACTTTGAGGAGGAAAACAACTGAAAGAATCAGGAATGATAACCAAGAACCAAAATCAAATTTCAAGATCAAAAATTCAATAACAAGATGCCTTTTGCCAGAGAGATCAACAATATGGGATGATGATTGGATTGAGATTAGGTCAAGAGGAAGGATACATCCTACAAGAACCCAGTGATGATGATGATCTAGATTTAGGTCAACAAGAGGAAGGGTACATCCTCAAGGACCCAGTTCCAGAAAGATGATTGGATTTAGGTCAACGAGAAGAAGGATACATCCTCAAGGACCCATTTCCATGGATATTTCAAGTGTGAATCTGATTGGCTAAAGATGTGGTGGATCAAATTGTTGAAATAAGATTTTGTCATAAGGAACTTGCTGAAGCACAGGATTCGGAATGGAACTGGATCACTTTCTGCAAGGAGATCGACCAAAGACGTGAGATATGTACAAGCAAGACCGGACTCAAGAATGGAGTGAAACAAACAAGATATGTACAGACTGAAAGCACAAGAATCTTAGAGAGAATGGATGAGATGAGGTAGATATGCATGATGTTGCCCCGATTGAGCCAAAAGGCCAAGATAGAGGAATAGCGAATGTGGTGCTCAAGATGTAGGAATGATGTAATCCCAAAGAAAACACAAGGATTGGGAAGGACGCATCCCAATGATGATGAGTGGATTATGATCAAATATTGCAGCAAGGCTAAGGATGTGCTTGGATGGGCTGATTGCTCCTAAACTTTGGATAGCTGGAGGATGTGGATAGGATTGGATGGCATTGGGTGCAATGGGATAGCCTAGAGCTAGATACCAATGACAAGGGAGGTAAAAAATGATGGGATATATGAAAGGAGGAATTGGAAGATGGAGGAGACACTGGGGTATGCAGAGAGGGAAGCACTGGATGGAAGGATTTTAGTAGAGGAATGAATGGATAGCTAAGAGATGGAAGGATTTGGTAGAGGAAGATGGAATGTGAGGAAGATAAGGATTGGGAGATTGGAGATGGTGGTAGATAGGAGAGGAAGATGGTGTGTAATAGGGTCTCCAAGGAGTACGTCACCAAGGGCAGGATGCCCCCACTTAGAGTAGGTCATGCATGTGAGGAAGCATTAGGAGGGGGTACAATAGGATGGAAGAAAGGATGACAAGAGGATGATGGAGGTGACTGAAAGATAGGACAAAGGGTAGATAAGGGAGGAAGATAGTGAAGAAGGATAGATGGAAGGAAGGATGGGTGGATAAAAGGATGGGTGGATAAAGATGGGAGATGGGAGATGGATATCAAGAGATTTCCAAAAGAATGTAGATATGGTGGCCTATATATTTCTCATCAAAATCCAGAGGGTGGACGAAGTGAAAAGGACAAGACAGGATATGGATGGTAGATGGATGGTGGCTAAAATGAAATTGCCCCTAAGTGTAGAGAGCACCTGGATGGAGGAACTACGCATGATGCCTATTTACCAGGTTTTCATCATGGTACTTGTCCAAGGCGCTTGTTTGCCAAATTTTCACCAGTGGACGAATTGATTTCTCTTTCTTTTTATTTTTATTTTTCTTTTTCTTTTCCTTTTTCTTTTTCTTTTTCTTTTTCTTTTTCTTTTTCTTTTTCTTTTTTTTTTTTTGCTTTTTTGCTTCTTTTGATTTTTTTTGTTTTTTTGCTTTCTGCTTTTTTCTTTGCTTTTGATTTGTTGTTTTGCTTTTGCTTTTGGTGTAAATCACAATATGTTGGTACAACTTAATGTGGGATGAGTGACTTAGGAAAATGTAGGTATGAGATAGTTATGCAGGGAGAGATATGCCGGATAGGGCATATGATAGTTGGAAGTATTTGGATAAAATGATGGAAAGTGACTGGGATAGGGGGATGCTGTCAGGATCAACATTGGCACATGTTGCGAGGGATGTGGGAAGAGTCAATGTGAAGAGGATGGTACTGGTGGATGTGATGGAGGAATCATGGTAGGAAATTGTGGGACATAAGGACCCAAAAGAGATTTTGAAGATGGAGGAGAGGAATGCTCAGCTAGAGGATTAGTAACTTCAGATGCCACAATGGATTTTTCTTTTAGATGCATATCATCTTTTTTCTTTGGGATCCACATAGTTTTTGCTTTTTCTTTGGTGGGCCTTTGTGGCCTATGGTATGGAGTGCATTCTTTGAATGGATTTTCTTTTGCTGGAGCATGTCGTTTGAAGCGGACATGACAATCTTTAGATTGTGGATTTGTAGCTTTATGCATTGGTGATTTGGCATCCAAATTACAGTGAGTAGCATTGGAAGAGATATGGTAACTTGCATGAGATGGAGGAAATATGGATGGAGTGGTGGAGGTAGGATGGTGGATGGGGTGCATTGGTATTTGTCATTGTTGATCCTGATTGGGAATGAAAGGGGTCAGATTTTTTATACGGGTTTGATGGATGAAGGAAGGAGTGGGATGAGATTTTGGGACATTGGGGCCCAAAATGGATTGAGAGGATGAAGGAGGAATATGGTAGGTTGTCTTGAGTTGCAAGGATGGAGGAGGGGGGTGGCATTATATGCTTTAGAGGGATGATAGGAAGATGCGATAGAGGTTTTGAAAGCACTGTTGAACTTTTCTTTAGTTATACCTACAGTTTTGGATGAAGGATCCCAAGGTGTGTAACCAAGACCACAAGATCGTAGATGTTCTTTGACAGAGATGTGCTCTACTATACCTTTCTCATTTAGGCCTAATCCTTTACCTTGATAATTCCATTTTTTTAGCATTCGAGCCATGTTAGGATACTTTTCAGTTAAGGAATAAGATGTGAGTCTATTATCAAGAGGAGTATACATGGTGGACATGCAATTTACTTATGCTGCTTCAAGTGGACCATTGTGGATGAATGTGAGTGGACCGAGGAAATAGAGTAATGGTGGGGGGATAGTTTGGATTGGAGGTGATAAAGGATCATTGAGTGGAGGAGATGGGATACTTGGATCTTGACTCAAATGGGGTAATGGATCTGGAGTTGGAGGAGATGGAATGGTAGGCTCTTGATATGGAGGACTGGAGGAATTAGGAAGTGGAGTGAATGGGATGCTTTGAATTTGACTTAGATAGGATAATGGATCTGGAGGTGGAGTAGATGGAAGGATAGGATCTTGAGATGGAGGAGTGGAGGGCAATGGATTAGGAAGTGGAGTGGATGGATCATATAATGGATGGAGTGGGATGTTAGGATCTTCATATGGAGTGGATAGAATGATATGATATTTAGTCAAGTCAATGGATACTTCAACATGATTTTGGAAAAGTTCCTGACATGATTGGATTGATGTGGATGGTGTGATGGGGGATATATGGATGGATTCTTCAAATGGAGGGGATGGAAGAATGGGAGATTTTGTAAATGGAGTGTATGGATGCATGGGAGATTTTGCAAATGGGTTGTATGGAGGGATGGTGGATTCCATAATGGAGGGAAGAAAGGTGGAGGCATGAGGTTCATGGGATGGGGTATGGATAGTGTCAGGAGGAGAAGATGGAGATGAAGATTGGATGAATTCAACTGATGAGGGGACTTCAATGGTGCTAGGAGATGGAAGAGAATCAAAAAGTATGAGATTGGGAAGGGAAATAAGAGGTATGGGAGATGGAAGAGGATTAAAAAGTATGAGATTTGGAAGGGAAATAATTGGTGTGGGTGATGGAAGAGGAATGATGGGTGTGGGAGATGGAAGAGGAATGTTGGGTGTAAGGGGTGGAAGAGGATCAATAAGTATGGGATTTGGAAAGGAAATGATAGGTGCAGTAGATGGAAGAGTAATGATGGGTGTGGGAGATGGAAGGAATTCATCACTAGTGTTTTCCCATGGGGGAGTGATATAACATGACTCTGGAAGAGATGTATTTTCTGCTGGCTTCCTTGTGAAACTCCTTGGAGACTTACATATCAGAGATGGAGAATTTGCAGGCGTAGATGGTGGGAAGTTAGGATAGTCCACATATGAAGATGTGGCAATGTCTTGTGAACTTGTATTGTTGAATTATGGTGTAGAGATAGATGTAGGAGATGGTATGGCTAGATAGTTCACATAGGTGGGTGTGGCAATGGTTTGTGAAATTGTATGGTTGAATGATGGTGTAGAGCTGGATGTAGGAGATGGTATGGCTAGATAGTTCACATAGGTAGGTGTGGAAATGGTTTGTGAACTTGATTGACTAACTGATGGAAGAGGAGGGATGGATTGGGGTATGGAATATGCATTAATGTAGGTAGGAATTGGAGATGGTACATTGGGATAAGATGAGGGAGATGGATATGACAGAGTGGATGATGGAGGAGCAATATTATGAGGATTCTGGTGATGGATTGGAGGAAATGGAGGAATAGGATTAGGGATTTGAACATGGGTTAGAGGATAATGAGATGGGGGGTTAGGATTAGGGATGTAGCTAGTAGTGTTGTTATGGAAAGATGAAGGGTGGGATATGACCATGGGATAAGATGGAGGCATGTGTGTATAATAAGGAGATGTAGATGGAGGATAAGAAGGATTTCCCTTGTCAAAGGTATGATAAGGAGTGCTAGTGGGTATGCATGGCGGCATTATGGGGTAGTGCGGAGGAATAACTAGATTTTGGGAGATGCTTGGACCAAGCTTGTTAAGATTTTCAAAGTATGCATCATGATCAACCATATCATCATCAACGGAATAGGATGCAGGTGTGAGCTTGCTAAGGCTTTTAATATATGTGTCATGATCAACAAGACCTCATCATTGGGATAGGATGTAGGTGTGAGCTTGTGAAGAATTTCAATATATGCGTCATGATCAACCATATCATCATCATCGGAATGGGATAAAGTTAGAAAAGGGGTGGTATGACCAAACTCTTCATACAAGAGTTGTGAAATGATGATGCAGATGAGTTGGATAGGAAGAAAGGATGAAGATAGATAGAAGATTGAAGTTTGGATTAGGATTCAGCTTTAGCTTAGGATTGGAAGAAGGACTGACTCGGAAGAAGATGGAAAGGATGGAGGATCAGAAGAGATAGCTCTGCTAGAAGGACCCGATCACACTAGAAGAAACTGATGGTGGAAGAGAGTAAGGACGTAATTACAAACCTAGGATGAAAATATTTGGAGGCTTGGGTGTACAACTTGGTGATGTGGAGGCTTGGCATCACTTTCTTTTGTTTGATGGAATAGGACATGAGCTCAATCTGATATTGCTTAGGATGAGGTAGTGACTATGACAAGTGTGCCTTGGAATGTTTTTCGAAATAAATGATGATCTTGAGGATTTGGAGCAAACAATCTAGCAAGAGGCAAAACAACCTCACAAGAAGCATAAAATATCGATCTCTTTGGCAAAAGGACTTTCAAAACTTCCAGACTTGTGTATGTTCGAGAATTGTTTTGCACAAGGTTTGTAACATTGAAGACACATACAAGCACTTTCTACCTTAAGGATGTAGTGAGCTTAAAAACCTTTGTCCGCATATGTAGGCACACACACAAGAGCTAATTAGAATACGACCATCACCAAGCACAAGGCTCTAGTTATGATGTCGTATTAGCCGACTCCAAATGCTCAGGGTGGCATGAATGTGCAAATGTCTCAGGGAAGTTACTATCATCCTTGCCCAGTCGATTATCAAGCTTTCGGGGATAGATCAGGTAGGTTGCTATATTTATGAGTTGCTAGTATTTTCGTGGTGTCCCCGCAATTGGTTTGTACGATGTGACTCACTTAAGAGCCTAGTTCAATCATGTCGATATGCTGGGGAGTTCACCCAGTCCAAACTACCATTGAACAAAACCCACCCGAGCTTGAATGGATATAGACGGACCTTTAAGTCCACCTTATTTCTATACCAGCTAAAGGATTTACCAGTTTGAGGTCATTCTCCAGAAGGACTCATGCTTCTTCTGGACAGGCCCCTCTAAGAAGATTTAGAAAAAGATCGAACGGTCATAATCACCTTTCTCTTGCACCAACAACCACAAAAGCCAATGGGAGAGGACAATGCGTGAAGTGAGGTTTCACTCTACAAATTTTGTGCAAGTGCACCAGAGATGCCAAACACACGGTTAATTCCCTTGATAAGTTAAGCAATGTTTGATTTTTGCATAAATAAAACTCGCAACTTTGTTCTTTTTTATGAGCACCAAAGTGAGATTTTGTTTGCCTTGTTCAATTTCTCTTTATGCATTCCAAATTGAGTTCATTTGAGTTGTTCAGTTTTTAAACCCAAGAGGAAATGTGTGATTGCTTTGTCCAATTTTAAAATCCAAAAAGTGAAGTGTTTGATAGTTCAATTTTAAGATCCAAAAACAAGATGTGTGATTTGATTGTTCAGATTTAAACCCAAAATCAGATGTTTGATTATTCATTTTCCTTAAAGCATTTGAGATTTTGTGCATGTTCATTTTAAGCCCAAAAAAAGAAATGTTGACTTTTTTACTTTTGTTGACTTTTGAATTTTGTTGACTTTGACTTTGACTTTTGTTGAATTTGACTTTTGTTGACTTTGAAACCCAAGACTAAGTGTGAAATGATGTGAGTACATACACTGTTCTTTTTAAACACCAAAAAGTGAAATGGGAATTTTTTAATTAAAAGATTATGTGCTTTTTTTACCAGACTAGATGGCTAACCTGTAGACCTATAAAAAAATTAAAATAGTTAGTAAGAGTGCATTATTGTAGGTTTACAGTGTCTTCCCCCCATGTTTTTACAAATAATGGTCCCAGTGATATAGACCATATTTCAACAAATGGGTAATAGAGAGAAAGTAGAAAGAAGATAGAAGGAATATAGTCTTCTTGTTTGTGTATCAATGATATTTGTGGAAGCGTAATACAAAGAAAGTAGAAAGAAGATAGAAGGAATATAGTCTTCTTGCCTTTTTCAACCTGTAAAAGAAAATAAGAGCTTGCAAAACATATTCAAACAACAAAAACATATTAGCTTAGAGGGTTAGTTTGCAAGCAAAACAATGAAAAAGAACCCGTTAAGTGGGTCCCACCGTGCGTGCCAGAATGTAAGCTATGAAAATCAGTTATAAAGGAACACAATAATAAATAAAGCATTCAATAACTAAGAATCTAGGCTACATACATGCTAAGACATAAAATAAAAACTTGAAATAAGCTAAATGAAGAAAGTGCAAACCTCCTACAAGCTCATTCAAACTCCATTTTATTCATTGGATTTGTCCATTTGTTGTGGATGTGTGCTCATGGATGTGCTTCAAGCTTCAAGTTGTGATATCAAACTAGCATTATAACTCTACTCTAAAAGATAGATTTATGATTTTCTCTCAAAATAGCATTATAACTCTACATGGAAGGTGGATGAAATCATGAAGGAATGAGGTTTCTTATATAGGCAATGGGTAGGAAAACCAAGGGCTCAGATGGAAAGTTGAAGAGAGGTCCAGATGCCACTAAAGAGAGCACATAGATTGTGCTTCTTCAAGTGCATCAAATTGTGACACTTGTCACAAGGGGATTGGGTTGAAAATAGGGAGGAATATGAACATTTAGGGAAGAGAGCCAAGAAGACTCTAGAAGATAAGGTTCATAAAGAGTGTGTAAGAGTCTTGATGAGGGATGTAAGAGGAATTTATGAGGGTGTAAGGGATATTTATGCTTATGGATAAGCATGGCTTGATAAAGTTGACTTTGGGGAAGGAATGTGATATCATTAGGGAGAGTTTAGGATTAGGATTAGGGTTAGAATTAGGATTAGCATGGGTGAAGAGGTTGGGATTAGTTTGAACTCAGGGTTAGGTGGTTGGGATTGGTTAGGTTAACATGTGTGAAGAGGTTGGGTTGAGTTAGAACTCAAGGTTAGGTGTTTAGGATAGGTTAGGTTAGGGGTTAAAGGGAATATTAATGAATTGAATTACATAAATAACATATTCATTCAATAATAGGGAAAAAGGGTTTTAATTAATTATTAAGCTATTCGTTGCTTTTAATAATTAATCAGGACTATAGCCAATTAATTGAATTAATTAGGGCTAGAGGATGACATAGGTCAATTAGGTAATGCTTAATTACTTAGCCAATATATCTTAGAAGCCACTAAATATGATTAGATGTGTTAATAAGATTTAGGTGTCTACAGTTTCTAGGAGGGAAGTTTCAAGAATCTCCTTGTGTGATGGCGAGATCTTAAGCAATTCCAGAATAGAAATTTGAGTAGGGGTTCGCTGTAACTGATCGACCAGGTTGAAATTCATGGTAGGGATTGATGAGACCGGTTATTTTGATGTCAAGGTTTTTTTTTATGTAATGGGTTGTTTGGATGAGGAGGCTACTCCCTTAAGAGTAACCTTTGATTGATTTCTTGTTATAGAATTGGCATATTTATACTCTTTCTTATCTTTGATGATGATCACGTTGACTGATTGATTGCATGGTTCAAGCATGTCAATCACATTGTCGCTATTAGCATAAGTTTAATTCACTTTGGATCCTCGATTCTTTAATGATTCCCCTTGTTCGTAAGAGGGTAGAGGTTGTTTGAAATCCTTGTGATTCTTATTTGAATGTTTTCCATCAACAATGATAGTTTCGTTATCAATCAAGTCTTGTGTGAATGTTTTAATTTCATGCATTCATTGGTCAAAAGTCCCTTATTATTGTGATATTTGCAAAAGTGATTATCATTCCATCACTTAGGTTTGACTACTAGTTCTTGAGGGTTTGAGTCTGGTAACGTGATGATTTTATTGGCCAACAAAGTCTTTAGTGCAGCTTCGAGTGGTTCTCCTAGAGGAGTAAATTTGTGCTTAGGTTTGGGTATACGTGGTGCTTTGTCTTTTTGCATGCCTTGGTTATTATTTGGTGTTGATGAAAAATTTGAGTTGTTCTTAATAGCATGGATGCTACTAGATAGATTGAATATTGGTTCTTTGGTCTTGAAATTGGATGAATCAATCACCCCATTGTTGATCACATTTTTATTCTAGTTCCAATATTTTTTATTATCTTTACTATGGTTGTTTTTGGGACTGTTTGAGTGTTTAGTGTCTTTGTACAAGGTGAGACCACATTTCTTACAAGAACCTCTTCAACTTGGATAGCACACTCTACCAATTCATTAAAGGTAGCATACATTTTCATTTGGATTGCACGGTTCATTTTGAGTATCGAGTTATTAATGAAGATATCTATCTTCTCCATTTTTGGGATTTGTCTAGGATACCTTGCAAATATCTGTCTCCATCTTTGGAGGAATTTAAAAAAAGTTTCACCTTTGTGTTGTTGGTGTTACATAGGTTCAACATGGTGATTGTGTACAACATGTTGTAGGAATAATGTTGGATGAATTTCTACACAAGTTCATCAAATGTATGAATGCCTAGTGAGAGCTTAGTAAACTATTCCAAAGCTTGACCGTTGAGGCTCTAAGGGAAGAGTCTCATTAGGTACGTATTTTCATGCATAAATTCCATGCTAAGAGCACAAAATTCTCTCACATGATCTTGAGGGTCACCATCTCCATTGTACTTGTCAAACTTTGGGATTTAAACTTTTGGAGGAAATGGTGGCATGTATAGATTTTTTTCAAATGGAAAGGGACATATAGATTCTAGTGAATACTTGTTGGAGGATCATTCCTTTTCTTTCTTTAGCTCTCTAAGATCATATCTCATGTCTTGCAATTGTTGGTTGAGAATATCGATAGCAAATTATTCCTCATGTTTTATTAGTCTTTCCATATCTAAATTTGGAGGAAGTTTGACCCCTATGGATGCTAGGTGCATGAAGTAATTATCTTTTTCTAGTTGCATGAGTGTCTACATCATCTTTTGGAAATGTTTGTCTTGTTGACATATTTTTATTTCTTCTTCTATAGGTTCCTCAATCGAGGACAAAACACTACTATGGTGAATCTATTAGCCCTAGCTAAATCCCCAATCAAACCCTGACATGTTTGGTTTGTCTTGATATTTAGTATGAAATAATTGGTATTAAGGACTTGAAGTTTGGAGCAGGGTTATTGATTGATGTATGGATGATGTAACTTGAATTGGAGTCCTTTGGGTATATTTTGGTTCTTGATAGGATGAGGATCCAAGGGTAGGATCGTTGATAGCCTTACCTTTTGAATTAAGATCTGCCTTCTATTGTTGGCTTCTAGTTTGTATTGGCATGAAAGATAAATGCAATCAAGAATTTTAAATGACTAGATTAAAGGTTCAAAGTCAAAGATCACCAAATGATCACTTGTCTGAGAGGTTGATGAGAGATATTTTGATGAAAGATACATGAGACAGGTACAAGGTATCAATATTGAGACCTGAATGTCTATTGGGTGACACTTGTGACCGAGATGATTGAGATTGATTTTGGATGAGATAGATCACGACAAGAAAGATCATTCAATAATCTAGGATGAGATAAAATGATGGGTCCAATCACTATGTAAAGGACACACAATTGTTGTGATAAGGTATGATACCTGATTCGAGCCACATAGATGAAAGTCTAGATGACTGTAAGGATATCAAAGATCAAAGGTAGATACTAGATTTTAATGTAGACTCGTATGAAAATTCCCACATACCCATATGACTTTTTTCTTTTAGGTTGTTTTTTCGTACGACAATTTTCACTGGACAAAACAACAAGACAAGACAAGATGTGGACAGTTTGCCACTTTATTTGTGTGAAAAATTTGGACAATTTGTGCAATTTTGATGTGATAGTGTCTTATGTTATTTTGGTGTCAATTCAAGGTGATTCAGGCACATCAAACAAGGAGGTAAAATCAAATATGCTTTCTATCCCTATAGTCAATTGGTTTAGTGAGAAAACCCTCACTTGCTGACTTAGGTACACACCTAATAGCTAATCAAAATATGACCACCACCTACCACACAATGGGTCTAGTGATGTCATATCAGCCAACTCCAAATTCTAATGGGGGCACGATATGAAGAGCGTCTTGGGAGAGTTACTATTTCCCTTTCACTTCGATTATCCCACTTTCAGAGGTGAACCAGGTGGATTCTAACATAAAGGTTCTAATAAGGGCATCCATTCATAACCATCTCCCATATTCTCATAAGGCAAGATTGGGGCCTATAGCCCTATGAGTGCCTGGAATGAGTGTAGCATTGCAATAAAGATTGAAGCCTCTTGGCTCTAAAAACATCCAAGCATGTATAAGTATCAACAAGGTGATCAAATGATAAGAATGATTAAGTATTCCAAAAATTTCATCGCAAGGAAGCGTCTTTATTATAGTGAGGTGGAAGGGTTGGCTTCTACCTTGTCCTCACTTAGGTCATTCTCGAGAGCTTTTACCTCAACCGGAAGGCTCTCTAAAGATAATGCATGAAACAAAATGGATAGCAAAGGGAAGGTTTAGATTTATGATTCTCCCTCAAAGAGGAGAACATAATTTCCTATTCCCCTTTGTTTTTCCCAAACACACCAAACACTCCAATATTATCCCAAAAGATTTCCTGCCTAATACAAGTCAAACACGTCTAGGTTTTTTTATCTTTCCCAAAATGAAAGAGAGAATAATCCCCCAATTCTTAACTTGACCCACACAAGAAACAACCTAATTAGACTTTGTGCCTAAACAACATTAAGAAGCACGGTTGTTTGGTTGATGTGAACTTAGGCAACCTGCAAACATCACATGATTAGTAGTATTATTCAATTTTCTTCTTCAAAACATCCTACAAGCACAAATAAATTAGTAGTTTGCAAGAAAGATTGTTTTCAAGCAGTCTCTTGGTCAAGCAAATCTTCTACCAAAAATCTTGCAAAGATGTGTTAGACTACAAAACCAGGAAACAAGAAGAGTAGCAAAACCAAATCAGGGGTTAGAAACCAAAAATAAATTCAAATGGACCCCTAAAAATTATCTCTATTTTTTAAATGACGGAGTAGAGAGAATGATCTGGCATCAATACTCATATGACAATATATCCAAAACCATATGACATAGTAAAGAAATATGGTTCCTCATACGACTATTCTTGTAGGGCAAAATGACAACAAAACTAGATTGTAGAGTCGTATGACAATTTAAATAACATATATAAAATGAAAAAGCTCCAATAGTTGTTTTTTCATACAAGTATATTAGACAGATATTACGATAAGCAGCGTAATTTCTAAAAAATATAAAAAATATTATGAACTTGGGGCCAAAAACAGTTCGAGCCCCCCCACAGTGGGAGCCAAAAATGTGGTGTAAATGTGGTATTAACCTTCAAAAACCTACACTCAATAAACCATTAACTTAGGGGTCAATAATCATCAAATTGAACTCCAATATTGTGCAAAAACCCCCAAAATTGGCTTATTGCTTCCTAGATGAAGCGAGTTTGATTCTTAATATATGCTCATCGAATTAGCACAAGAATTATTGACTAGACTAATCCAAAATGGAAGATTAAAAGGTGGGCATGATGTATGAACTTGCATACTTTTCTCTTCAAGACATGGAAATGATGTGCAAAACGCAACTAAGATAATGCATGAACCATCATGAGATTAATTTAACAAGATGCAACAAAATACTAAGAAATGAAACTAAGATTAAACTATATAAGAAAAAATGCAAATGCTATTCTATAATGAATATTCTCTTCTAAAATGAGGATACCCTAGAATAAAAATGACATTATAATGTTACTTCAACAATGCATCCTCTCCTCAACAAATGAGAGCTATCATTTTAATATAAACCTCCTAAAAAGTGGACGACTGAGATTAAGAGGTGGAAAGGGAGTGGATGAGATTCAATCCAAGAGATTTTTATCCAAGTGATTGACTTTTGATTGTCCAAAAGTGTGTTTGTTGAGGGAGAATGAGGACAAATTTGATAAATCCCCCTTTTAATCACCTTTTAATCAAATATTAAGTGTGCACACCCATGTGTGAATGGTTTCATCTAATTAAAGTGTAAGAACCTTTATTTAAGTGTGAAATGTATAATGATTAAATAACTCTCAAGCTTGAATTAGGATTAAGTTGATGATTTGATTCAGGACCTTGGTTATAATCATGCAAAGGAGGATTATAAGGGTTTGCTTGCATAATTAAGGTCTAGCAGTGAAGGCCTTTAGATTTTAGGATTTTTAAGGCCAATTAATTAAATTAGGGATTATACTAGACCATTTTTAGGATATTACAATAAGTAATCACATCCATTGGGTATTTTACAAAGTGGGTTGAAGCAATCCGAATGACTACACCACTGGCAAATAGATTTCCAAGTTTCTCTTAAACTATATCATAAGTCGGTGCGGTTTTCCACATACCATCATTATAGACAATGGATCCCCCTTTAAAAATAAACAAGTGGGTGAGCTTTTCCAAAAAATCCATATCCACCACAGCTATTCTTCATGCTACTTTCCCCAAGGTAATGACCAAGCTAAGGTTACAAATAAAACCATTATAAAAATCTTAAAAAAGACAGTCAATGAATTTGGTCAGGACTGGTACCTCCACCTCATCCCCTGGAGAACTATATCTACTACTAATCTTTGTCTTTCTATCACTCCTCATATCCTCCAAACTACTCCCAGTGATATCTACATCCTTCTCTCATCCTCCTACTGTTGTCGGTACTACTGGGGAAACAACGGGAGAGACCAATGGTACACCTATACCAACAACAACTCCTCCACCACCCCTATCATCTTTATCTCCACCATCATTACCATCATCTCTACCCCCTCATCCCCCATCTTGGACACCACCCCATCCTCCATCATATCCTCCATCTCTTCCTCCCTGTCCACCATGTCTACCTGGCCTCCCATGTCTCCTCCATTGTTGCCTAGCTTTTCAATGCATATCAATAGGAACAGGTACTCCTTGATCAATGTATGATATGGGAATGTGTGTGAACCACCATGCATCATACTCAGCTATCATCCTTACATCTGTTTTCACCGACTTCCAATATCACCTCATTAGAGCCAAAGTAGTGAACTGTGTCATTATTGTCACTATGGGGACCACTGGTCCCCAACCTTTAACATCCATCGGCATCGTGAAAACTACACTGGTCATAAAAGTACTACCTATCTCTCTCCAAATTATCTTGACACCCTATCCAAAAACTTAATCTCAATGATCCTAGAGTACTATGTTGACCAACCAACGAGATATCTCTCATGTCTGCAAAATTGGAGATGGTCATCCTCTCCATCCCACACCGAAAATCAAATGTACAATCTCTAAGTGAAATCCCTCAAATCATCCAATATCTCACATGTCCAACTTGTCTGTGACCAACTGCATCATAATATTATACATACAGTTGTCCTGGCTGTATAACGGGTCTATTAAACACTGGCTTGAATAAAACTATGTTCTCAAATGACCACACTTGTAACAATGTGACTCCACACCCTATGCTTTATGCCCCATGGTATGCAATCTTGTGTAACTGATTATATACCATGGCTAGTACACATGGTCCTCATGTATATATTGTCCCTCGTAGCCACATCTTTGTCGCAATCTCTCCCCAACAAATAGGAAATCCATGACCTCTCCTATCAGGAACTAACACACCTACCACAACTCCACAAAGAATTGCAAAATATGGATTGTAACCCACCATGTCTGCCCACCTAATGTCATATCCCCTGTCCCCTAAATCCTCAGCATTACAATCAAATAATTCAAATAAGGTTGATCTACCTGTCTAGACAGAGTACGCAACCCTCTCCCTCCGATTAGGAATCTATAATATCCTATACACATCCTCCAAGGTGAGTGTACACTCTCCAGAAGGTAGGTAGAAGGAAGAATTTTGTGAATGCCATCTCTCACATAACATGTTGATTAGGCCCTTATTTTCCCTAATCTTGGAAATAAGTGTGCATGCAGTAAACCAAGGCTATCTTTAAATGTGTGTGCTTGTCATCATCTTGTCTATGTCTCTATACCAAGGTGTCAGGATGATTCTCCCATGTATGCAGGACATAATCCCTAATCTATAAAGTTAAAAATGAGACCATAGTCAATCCACATGCAAGTCATAGTCCTAACTAAATAATGCATCTACACTACACATATCGCATATACATACAAATAAAATAATATGCATCTATATTATCCATTAATATAGAATGTATTAGGAAAACAAATCACAAAGTCATTCACATATATCCTATAAATAAAATTGCATACATAACAATTTTTCATCCTATTCATTTAATTTTCATTCACATAGACCAAGCGCATCACTTCAAACACTAATTATGGCTAGATGAAGAAATAAATTAACAAGCAAGTGCATTGATGCATTAGCCTAAGTGCATCGCTACAACTCTATGAGTGTGTCACACAATCTGCAAGTGTGTCTTTACTAAAAACATTGCCTAACCCTAAGTGTGTCACTTTAGACACACCAGTGTGTCATTTACAATGTACGAGTGTCAATTCATTCCTAACCAACCTAGACCTAATTAGACAAAAATCATTCAAAATGAGACAAAAAGTATGCAAAAAAGATGGAACATACTAGAGGTCAGGCATTGGTTTCTTGTTGATAACTCTAAACCTTCTCCCCAATGTGTACTCTATCCTCGTAAGCTGCCATCGCTCCTTAAATCACTCAGAGATTTCTCATCTTCCACCTAGTTCTCTAAAATCCAAAAGGGCATAATGACTTTTCAAATGACCTTCAATCCATATTTATGTTAGATTTGATAACCATCAAATCAACCCAAGAAACCTGCATGCAAGACTATCATATAAAAGAAGAAGCAGACAGAAGAGAGAAGGATTCAGAAAGCTATGGCGGCTGATAGGCCAGAGACTGCAAATGCATGTTGACAGAAATAATCTTCTATTAACAACAATAATGAAATTACAATCTCTGTACGAAATACAAAGAGGTGATTCCTTATAAAGAAATCACGAAACCCTAAAAGGGAAACAACTCAGAAAAGGAAACTTTCCTAAGTCTAACTTAAGCTAAGAGTAGATGAACTAATAATTAACTAAATTAATTATTAGCAATACTCGACTACTCTAACACCCCCCCTTAAGTGTAACTTAGGGAGAAGTAAAAAACTGCTAAACTACTGCAGAAAGCAGGAAAGATGGGTCCCGGCAACTAGGCCTGATCAGGTACCCAAACAAGAAGCAAAAGATGTCCCAGAGAGAGGAACAAGAATAGAGCAAGAAGCATCTCCGAAGCATGTCTAAAAACTCTGTCAGAAGATACTGCTGGAACCCCCACTGAAGTGCATGGTCAGGTAGAGAAGACAAGTGTCTGAAGAGCTGATCAATCGAACCAGGAAGCAATAGAACCAACAGGTGAACCCCCCATAATGCTGAACTGGGAGAGGTGACAAGAACACTGAAATGCAGTACCAGAAATAGCTGTAGAAGAAGAACCAGGAACACCAAGTGCAACAGAGGTACAAACACAGGATAAAGGGCGGTGTCATCGACACATTCTACATGGGCTAATGTCGTGGAAGGTACACTCACTTGACAAGAGTGGATGCACCTAAGGCATATGCATCATAATCCCCCCATGGCACTTTATAACAGAGTGCGAGTACAAAAACCGAACCAGGTGTGCAAGATCCCAAGAAAGCAGAAGAAGGCACTTTATCTCAGTGCGTTTACAGAACAAAGATACATCAAAAAGAGCATGCAAGCTCAGAAGTCAGAAAGTAGAGTGAACTATGAACTCAGAGGAAGAGATCTCCGGACCTGTAGAACCAAGCACACCACCAGAGGGCATAAACTGCATAACTCGAAGGAGTGAAAACCTGGAGCAAAATCTAGAAGAAATACCTCTGCCACTGAATAGTACACAGAATCAGCTTTTCGACGATATCTCGTTTGCCGAAAAAGGAGTCCGGATGAGCCAGATATGACTCTCAGAAGGCAAAACAAAACATCAGACTTCAACAGCAAAAAAGGCTATTGAAACGGTGGAACCAAAACCTCTAACCTCTACCATCGGAAATTTCTCAGAAAGAGCTTTCCGATGATATATAGAAGTCAGAAAAATACCCCCGTATGCTCCCTATAGAGAGAAAAAAGCCCAGGTACCCCCAGAAAACCAAAAAAGGTTACATAAGAGCCCCAAGGGCTAAAAAAATTGAGCCCCCGGGCGCATGGCACACTCCGAGGGCTGGGTCGTAGCCCTAGGATGGCCATATGACCGCCTGCTACATAAATTAGCCCGCGGGGGCTGTCACAAAACGCGCCACCGGGCGGCTCGGCTGGTGGAGCGGCGCTCCGGTGGCGGGATCGGGGCCACTTGCACAGAGGTAGCACAGAGAGTGGCCGCAGGGGCGGCGCAGAGCAGTTTGCAGGAGGCGGGCCACCGCGGAGGAGGGCGGAGCCTGGGGGCGGCGCGGGCCACAAAAAACTACGGTGGCGCGGGGAGTTGCATGGGCGGCGGGGGCCGCTGTGGGCGACGGTGGCCGCGGATGGGTTGGGTGGGCGGCCGGCCACCGACCGGCTGCGGTGGCGCCCAAAAGCGCATTTTTAAACGCATGAAAACCATTAAAAAAACAAGCGTTTTTTAATATTTTTCCTCGTAATCCGTGCCCGTACGGCCCTAGGAGGCCGAGAAAATTTTCCCAGAGCCCCGGTGCCCAAAATGGTCAAAATTTTATATGATTTCGACTCTCACGGGCCTTCTGGACACAATGGTGGAGTCCGTTTCGGCTCAAACAGCTTTGAAAAACAAGACCCCCCAGAACCAGAGAAAAAAGCCAGAAAAGCCTCTGAAAGCTTCTGTGCTTCAACGAAGACCGAACAGCTGACAGCAGGAACGCTCTGATACCATGTTAGATTTGATAACCATCAAATCAACCCAAGAAACCTGCATGCAAGACTATCATATAAAAGAAGAAGCAGACAGAAGAGAGAAGGATTCAGAAAGCTATGGCGGCCGATAGGCCAGAGACTGCAAATGCATGTTGACAGAAATAATCTTCTATTAACAACAATAATGAAATTACAATCTCTGTACGAAATACAAAGAGGTGATTCCTTATAAAGAAATCATGAAACCCTAAAAGGGAAACAACTCAGAAAAGGAAACTTTCCTAAGTCTAACTTAAGCTAAGAGTAGATGAACTAATAATTAACTAAATTAATTATTAGCAATACTTGACTACTCTAACAATTTATACCCTCCCAAACCCACCTCGATGTATGTGCACACCTTGCACTTCTATTAGAAGTGATATTTTCAACTTTCAATGACCATAACTTTTGTGTATGACCTCTTTTTCTGAATTGTAAGTTGTGTTGTAATCTTGATCATGATATCAACCAAATGAGCCCTCCATCATATTTTTCACCCATTTCCTTGAGGGGGCACCATAATACCTAGTTAGTAACACTTTTTCATAGGGGCATACTGGGGTACAATTCTTATCAAAACTTCTTTGAAATAATGCTTGAAAATGCATTATATCAAAGAGCGGCAAAATGTAGACACTTAAAAAAATGAGCTATTGCTTTAACCCAAAAAATTTACTAAGATTCCTCTAAAAATATTAAATAATCTTTATTATTTAATTATTTTGCATCCTTCTACTATATCCTAAATTCAATTTCACAACTTCTCTTTAATTTCATAATTAAGATATTTTAATTAATTACTTAATTATTCAATGCCTAAATCATTATTCATCAATTATTCTGATATAAAATAATTTAATTATTCCCTATGTCATTCAATTTATTAAATAAACATATTATTTAATTAATATTCCCCTTTTGTTACTATTATGCAATGTAATAATTACATTTAAATCAAATTTCCACTTATAATTTTTTTGATCGGTAAATTTTGAATATTTGTATTAATATAAAGTCGTGCTACAAAAGATTTAGTAAAAAAGTTGTAAAGATCACCACAGTGCAGAAAAAAACACACGAAAAATCTAAAGGCGCCTAGACCAGCATTAACACTGCTACCCACAAAATTTATGCACATTATACTTACATCCATCAAACTAGATCATCTTCCTGGTTAATCAAAAAATCAAAAAAAATGAAAGCCCCAACCCTACTGAAACCATCCTTGCGCTTCATCCTGAGAGAAATTTGGGATTGCTCTTGCCCCTACCGCAGTGGAACCAGCGGCCATCTCCTTCTTCTACAATTGATAGCAAGGCCTTGGCTTGCCAGTTTTGTCAATTGGAGTTGTTGATTTCACTAGGGTGGTCTTCTATCACTTGCATGCAGCCACGTTGCCCCGCACTCTGTGCTCCTCGATTTTCTCCAAGTAATCCAAAATCATCACCCATTCGCGCCTCACTTCCAAAAGTCTCACCTCCATGGGTTGTGATGAGATCCACACCACCAAAGTTTGGACCGCGCCTAGTCTACCACCTATCAGGTGCCACAGAGCGTGGGTCATCCTCAGACCCACTTCGAGCACTGCTCGGTCCACAACCCTTCCAACCTGATAGACCATTTGGGTTCCAAGAATTTCTTAGCCACCGAGAGGGTTTCAATCTTTAAATTTCCTACCATGAGTCCCAAAGCCAAAAAGAGGGAGGAAATATCCAAATTGGTGCGAGGCCTTGCATCAAAATTCAGGAATTCTTCCCCAAAAATTGTTGAAACCACCTCCAAGAACTCAGGATCATCAAACTAAAACACATTGCCAAGCCCCTGTGATGTAATTTCATCCCTGAAGGTAGGGAGTTGATTTGGGGACTCCGGCGAGAAGTTTTCCTCCATTAATACCTTTGCCACCCACCACACTGTGAAGAAAACAAAGCTCAGCCCACCTTCACAGCTTAAAATCTCTTCTCTCGACTTGCACTCTACTATGATATTGCAGAAAGCTCGCAAACTCCTAGCTTTAAGAGAAAGGGTAGCTCCTCGAGTAACATCCTACAAAAGGATTACCATAATAAAGGGTCTTCGTATTGTGTGATCATGGAAACATTTGATGGGATCCGTCGGCCTTATGCAAAGGGATTGGTAAGTACTGGGTATTCAATGTGGCATATTGTTGTAATTGTCACTCCATCAAACAACCTCATGCAAAACCAAGATTTGCCACCTGCCACCTCATGATTCCTTTCTTTGTGTATGTCGCCATAAACACTTGGGCTCCTTCCCACTTAAAGTAGGATCAAAGTACAAAAAGATATGCTTTTGATCTCTACTCGTGCCCTCACTTTCATAAAATCTGGTGTCTTAATTGTTCCCAGGCATGACCTCTATTTGTGCCATCTTGTCCTATTCAATTTTGCTAAAATCTTCCATGAGTTCTTTTTTGCGTTGCTTAGTCTCCTCACTCCAATATTTGATAGTAAATTTGCCACTTCATTGGCCTCCTGACGCACGTGGACAATTTGTACCTCTGGGATTTTGCTAAGTAAGGCTCATATGCTTCAGATGTATAGGTTCAGATGCCACACGTCCATTTCTCCTCTCTTGATCCCATTGATAACCAACATCGAATCCCCTTCCAGGACTAGTTTCTGAACACCTAGGTTCTTCACCATTCAGACTGCTCCAAGTACCGCTTGGCATTCCGCTACATTATTGGTGCCATCCAACAAGCACAAAGCTCCCAAAGCCACAATGTCTCCTAGCTCATTTCTTGCCACATAGCCTACTCCTGAAGGGCCTGGGTTCACTTTAGATGCTCCATCGAAGTTTAATTTGATCCAACTTGGGGGAGGTGGGATCCATTTAATTTTTATTAGGTCACCTCTGGTAGGGTTAACCCTATAAGGCCCCTAAACGGGCCAAATCTCCACTTATAATTAAATAAATTATATTTATTTAATTAAATTAATTTCCCTCTCATAAATAAATAAGATTAATTATTTATTTATATTCCCCCATGTGCAAGTAAATAAATCCTTTTATTTATTTAATTATATTTATTCTCTCACTTTTGACTAATACTGAGTTTCAGGTAACTTCTCAATCACACTTTGTGACTCCATAATTCTCTCTCTTGACTGATCAATCAAATCAATTATATACTTAATCTATCTAGTCTTGTAATCCATCTAATTAGTCTTCTCTTCAATCAGTTTAGTCAACTCTTCAATATCCTCTTAACAGATCAATTTGTTCTGTTGACAAGGCAATCGAGTGAGTTGAACTCCCAATTAGTCTAAGTTCACTTTTCAATCACAAATAATCAGACCCACCAATCATGAAATCTTGATTGGAACCTCTTAAATTCTTATAAATAGAGAGCTAATCCTCTTATTTTAGAAACCATGCGCACTTCAAACTCTTATGTTGTGACATTGAGCATTCATTCTAAGAGCTCGCGTTGCAATAAGAAGGAGAACAAGAAAGGAGGATTACTGGTTTGCATGTTCATTTGTTTGGAAATGATTTAATATTATTTATTGTTCACGCTTTCTATTTATTTTACTTCCTCTTTTGATATTAGGGTATTATCTACTTAACAAATATTCTTGTGGTTGAGATTTTGATGTTATTGCAGGATTTTACAAATCTGAATTACCTCGATTATAGATAATTCTTAATAAACTCCAAAGGGCTCTTTGATTTCTCCTTAACAATTATAATTTGTTTGTTAGGAGTTTGAAAAGAATTTTGTTCGTTATAACCTTTAACAACAATCATGAGTTTGTTTGTTATTAGAGGATCATTTTGAGCAACAACTACCTTTGGTTTTTCAACATTGTTAATGTTGTCATTCAAAGGAAGCAAGTTAAGCAGTTTTTGGCAAAAGGATGGTTTAGGAGATGTGAAGGAAGACTGAATAGAGATGAAGTACTCAAGAGCTTCATCTGACATATCAAAGTCATCACTATTAAACAACTCATCAAAGGCTCTAAAATCTTGCATAAAGAAATCAAACAATATGAATACACACTATGAATAAGCAAATGAAATTAACAAAGCAAAAATGACTTTTTTTTGGATTTTTAAGATGTAAATGCAATACAATGTAACTAATGAAAGTAAAAGACAATAAAAATCTTTTTCTTTTTTCTTTTTTCATATTTAAAAAATGTACACACAAACAATAGATCTAACTAACCACACAAAAGGTAAAATGCATGAAAGAGACAGGTTCACAAAAATGTGATGTATAAAATGCTAAGAAACCTCGAGGGGGATATTGCCCAATTCATAACACACATTGGAATACAAAAATTCCAAAAAGAAAATCAAATTAGCACAACCAAGTGGTAAGGGTGCTAATGTAAGATTTACGCTTCCTAGGGTTTCTACTCCTTTGTTGCTAAAGTTGAAGAAGGAGAAGGAAGTAATGATATGCAAGGAAATTATAACCACTAAATGAAATCTAATATAATATAATTTAGTCAATAAACTTATAACCAAGAGAAAATAACAAGAGTTGAATGCACCTTGAAATCAAATTGGGAGATGAACTTTTAGATCTGATTTTTTGACTATAAAAAGTCTAAAATGACTTGTAACTACAGATCTGAGATCCCGAGACTTGTAACTTTCTGCACATAAAATTTCACTACTTTCTAGGAGGGAAAAGATGTCAATGGCGACCTATACCCTGGGTTTTCTATCATAAGAAATTGCATATTGTTTGTCTTAGTCTTAGGAAGTTATTTTTGATCTGACGACACGATCTTAAGCCTTTTGTACCTACAAATCTGGTGTTTTGTGTGTGTGTGGCTATATAGGGGTTTGCCTTAGTCAACCCCCCATTATGGTGATTCCCACCTCCATGATATCCAATGTAACAGAGGTAATGTGTAATGCTTGTGAAATCTAGAGTATGTCTAAATTGCTATGAGATGTGATGCACAAGTGAATGACTAGATCTACCCTATGTATGATAGAGTGAAACCATAGTATGAAAATTCAATAAATGTGTGATTGAAGGCATGAAAAAAATATAGATCTTAAATGTAGATGTTTAAATCTGAAGCACAGATGTATAGATATGAAGATAACAAGAGACATACCCAATCCTAGGAGGAAGAGTACAAGCCAATCATTAGTCAATTATCTCCTATCTATCATCATAATCAATTTGTGTCTTTAAAATTTTAGAATGATGTTTGAATGCTTGAAAATGCTTGAGAATGAATGTAGATGCTTGACAAAATGTTGTTGTAGCCTTGATTCACAAGTCCTCACTTCATGGAATGTCTTCAAATTGGGGATTCAACCTTGGAATTACTTTCATCATGGAAAAATGAAGTGTGAGGGTTTATTTTATACTAAATCAAGAGAGATAGTTAAGCATGTTAACTGTAGATGTGTATTTCTCACAAAAACCTTGAGATGAAGACCCAATTCACATCTGGGCACAAACTTTAAGGTATAGGACACCATTAGCAGCCTATACCTAAGACACGATACCAATGATGACCTATCCCACTCTAAACATGCCCAAATTTGGTTTGGGGGTCTTAGTTAGTCAGTGGATATGGGATTCAAAGAGATAACTCAATGCGATATCAAGATAGCATTCTGAGGCCACAAAAGGTCAAGTAGGGCCTAGAAGGTGAAATGAATTATGTGATTAGAGGAAAAATAGAGGTTCACACTTATAAATAAAGGCCTAACTTGATTTTTCACAATCTTGAAGAGATGAGAGGGCCCATATTCAAATTTAGGTATGCATTAAGTACAATCACGAGGTCCTGATATGCAATCTATAATGAGAATACACTAAGGTGGTGCTAAATAATCATGAAATTTTGGACCACTTATGTGCTTACAATTTATGATGATACAATTTAGTTATACTATTTAATTTATCTCTCATGCATAATTAATTAATTATTTAATGCCAATTAAGTCTTCTACTTCCACCTCCTTAACTGACATCCACTCTTAGTACATTTGATCAATCAATTATGTCAATCTTTGTTATGCAGTCAATCAACTTCCAATCAGTCCACTTATCTCTTGTAACTACTTTAAAAATGATAAAAATTCATTTAATACACCGAAATCCACATAATTTGAAAAAAATAAACTTAATCAATGATAAATTAGTGCCACACTTTCAAATATACAAGGTCAAAGACATGAAATTACATTTCAACATAAGATACAGTACATAAGTCAATAAAAGACTTAAACATATAAGAAACTTATGCCTTTATGATGGATCACAATGTTGTATACCATGAATATATAATGTACAAATTATGAAGACCATCTTGACAAGAAATCTCGACATTTGTCTCCCTCGAGCACATCCTAGGCAAGAACATTGTCAGAGTGCATTACCACCCTAATACGAAGTACTTACACTTCCCTACAATCTTTTATGACATGAAACATACACAACACAACACGAGGAAGACTAGAAATGAGATATTGGCAAGAGTAATGGAATTTGTGTAGTGTGATATATACATATTCTAATTCTAATATAAAGATGTCATTGGCACCCAAGATGCATATAACATAAATATGAAGATAGGAACATCAATTGATTCTTAAGTATCTAAAATCATTTTTAAATCTCGGTTCCTTCTCAACAAACAAAAATCCATGAGGAACATGATATGAAACAATATATGATTACTAACACCTTATTGACTAAATTCATTATCAATTTTTTGAAAGATCATTAAAGATGTCTTTGGCTACCATTCACATGATCAAGAATAGGAACAAGGTAAGAGGATTCATCTTTCATCATTCATGTTCTATAATGACATCTTCTATCAAATCATTCTTATAACATGCTATCAATAAGGTATTAAGAGTATGTTTTTTTGGCGTATAACTTTAGTATTAATGAAATATCTAACTTCATTCCACCAAAACATACTGAATGAAATATAACCACATTTCCTATTCTTGTGGAATATTTTCCCACTACAAGGGTCTAAAGACGAACAAGGTCATTCAATAATTAATGATCAATAATCCCAAATGACCAAGTATAAACTGTTAATTATATTCTTGTTCATTATCTAAATAGTTAGAATTGAAAGAAAAAATGCTCCAGAGACCAAAATGAGGTTTAAATTTCCCTTGATATACTCCATATTTTTTCCAACTAACATTAATTTACATCAAGAATTCTTTATAATCAAGGTCTTAGTAATATTATATTTGTATTAGTTCATGGTTGCGCCCTTGAATTTTCCCCATCAACCTATGATTTAGTAAAAGTGTTAACATGTGGCAAATTCAAAGAAAAAGTTTCCTAGAGTTGCTTCCAAGAAATAAATCTCACCATTTTCTAATAATTCCATCTAATATTATAATTATGTAATGGTACTCTATTATCAACTAAATGAATCTTTATATAAGTTAAAAAAATGTTTATTGGATAGGTGAAAGGGAAAGCGTAAGCGACTTGGGCTCTGCAGCTGAGTCCTAAACCGCTCTTTGAGGAGGGCTTCCAAGTAGGAGGCCTTCCTCCTATTCATACTGGTGTATTCACTACTGCATTTATTACCTTTATTGTATTTGTTTGAGGCATTTTATGGGCTCTAATATGCTCGGTGATAGGTATTCTACACCTTCGACCTCGCCTTTCACTTCATCTATTAGGGTTTTCTCATTTAAATAGGTAGTTGAAAATGAGGTCAAGATCCCTGATGGAGCGCACTTCATCCAATAGAGGTCCAATGGAGAACCCACCGCACAATGTGGAGAATATAGAGGTAAGGCCCTCCTATCCAAGGTTATCATTGTTCAGCCTAATTTCCAAAAATCGGTTGCTATTGAATGAAAGAAGAATAGATTGAATGATACTCCTCTTTTTATCACTGCTCAAGAACTAACTAGGCTTCCATCACATTATTTTTTGAATGAATGGCTCCATAATTTATGGTCTAAAAAAATAGAGTTTCATGTTACTTATTTTTGCATGATTCAAAAGGGTTTTTTTTATGGCAAACCCTACTAGTTAGAAAGAAATTATTAAGAGACAATTATGGAAAGTGGGCTCTTGTAATTTTAGGGATTTTTCTAGGACTCCTAATACCATACAAGATGAAATCCTTTCCCTCTCTTTCCCTCGTTGGCTCACTGTCAAAAATCTACCACCCTTTCTTTGGAATTTGATTCCTCAAGCGTTGCAACTGATAAGAAGCATTATCAAAGTGGATAAAAAAAACTCTCTGCTTCCCCACACTGATGCCAGTGTTCTTGTTTCCATCAAACTGAGTCTAGATCTTCCAAAGTAAATTTCATTTGACCTTGAAGGAAAGATGATTTTGTGCCCTATTACATTTCTTGGCGGAATCAACATTTGCTTCCTCTATAGAAGGGAAGACCACATGATACTTTCATGCCCTCTCCTTAAAATGAAGGTTCCTCTTGTCCCTAAAGGCACCATCAAATAAATGTCTAATCCTTCTCAACCTGTTACCCCTCCCCAATAATTGGGTGCATCTCATTCTCCTCAATATTCCCTTATGGTTCAGCCTCCCCTACCTCTGAGAATCTTGTTGCTTCACTTGATGCCTTAAAATATCTTTTAACAATACAAATGTCCCCTGATCCTCATGTGTCGTTGATGTGAATACTGTTTTGAAAGACTTACCCAATGCTAACTCATTGGACTTTGGTTTGGACCCTAATGCCCCTCAGTCTAAACATAGGAATCAAAATGCCCAACAGATTTCTATCGAGAGGATTCAAAGGTTATCAGATCCCAAATTCAAAAGCTTGTCCATCCCTGAGAAGTGTTTGAATAAAGATTGTGCCCATGATTTCAATATCTATGGACCTCGTGAGGGATCCATCATTTCCTCCACTCCCCTCGGTGAGGGTGATGTAATGGGAGCTAATGACCAAGTTGATATGAAGACAATGAAGAACCCAGGGCATTAGGTTGAGAAGTGTGGTAATAAGGTTGATGTATATGCATCCCTAGATGGGCTTGGTGCTCTCAATAAATCTTATGGTGATGAGGAGAAACTTAGTAACTTATCTATAGTGTTCATTCCTCCCCCCTCCTCTCCCCCCTAGGATCCACCATTCTCTACACAATAGTTTAACCATTGTTTCTCATGGTGGCATCCCTACCCAAGTGAGTGGACCAAGTGATGAGTCTGTTGTGAAAAGTGATGTTGAGAAGTTGGAAGAAGGAGAGATTGAAGAAGGGACTATAACACCTTTCAATGAGACCCAAAAGGACTCCAAAGTGTTTGTCTTCAATGCACACAATAAGAAGAGAAGAGTGAGAACTAATAAAATTGAGCATGATGTGAATATTGAGCCCCAAGCTAAAGAGAATGGAGAGTCCTATGCTAAGAAGAAGAGAGAGATGCCTCCTGGCCCATCCAATTTCAAGCAACCTTCCAAACACCCTAGACTACAACTCCCAAGTTGCTATAAGAGCTTTAAAGCTCCCATGGAAACAAACAGGGGATATTTTGCATGGATATTAGAATGTTTGGGGGTTATAATCCCTAGACAAAAAGTATGTCATTAAAATATTCCTGATGATGCAGATAATTATTGACATCCTCTTGCTTATGGAAGTTAAGCCGATTAGATTCACTCTTGACATTAACTTGAAATGCATCTAGAGAGATGCAATATGCTTCTTCATAAAGCATCATAAGGGAAAGGTTGGTGTTTTTTTATTCGTTAGTCCCAAATGGAGTAATTGCATTTATGATTGGAGGTGTTATCCTTGCAATACAACAATTTGGATCACTTTTAAGAACATGGGGATTGAGTCTGGTATTTGTAATATATATGCTCATAATGATCATAAGGAAAGGATAGAATTGTAGAAGTGGTTAATTCAACTAAAAAATATCCCATGGTTCATCGGAGGGGACTTTAATATCATTGAGGGGGCCCATGATAAGGTTGGAGGTGTGAAGTTTTAATGGAAAGGTAGTGAGAGAAGTTTTTTTGGTATAAGATGATAAACAAGCATAAGCTTCTAGACCCTTTCGCTAGTAACAAATCTACCCATAATGGTATATAGCACACATGGTCTAATTTCCAATAAGAAGGTAGGAGGATATATTTCAAGTTGAACAGATTCTATGTGAACAAGGAGGTTTATGGCTTCAAAAAAGACTCCAATGGGACTAGTGTGAATGGTATTCCTTACACACTATCCGATTACCACCCTATTACTTCTTCCATCTTTACTCTAGAAGAAGAAAGCTCTAAGAATAAGACATGTGAGGTATTTTCTCTCAATGTTAGGCTTTTAAAATATGAGGATGTTAGAACCATGGTAATTAGATTTTATGACATGGGGATAGTAAAACACTCTAGTTCCATTGATAGATGGGCTCAATGCATCAACAATTGGAAGAACCTCTTTCAAGTAGTATGGAAGAAAATGACCAAGGATAGTAGGAGGATGGAATATGATATGCACAATAAATATGCTTGACTGAGAAAGTTATTCAAGATGATCCAACCAATTTGGAAGCACTAGAAACCTTGACTCAATCTAGAGATGTCCTTAGAAGGTTGCATAATGTCAAGATTCAAGGTGCAAAAACTAGGGCCAGGATTCAATGAATTAACCACGGTGACAAGGGATCAATGTATTTTTTTCAGATAATTAAGCACAAGGAGTCCAAGGAGAGGATTGATTGCTTATTTGAAGATGGGAACATAATCAAGTCTCAAGATGACATTCTACAAGTATTTGATTCCCTTTACTCCAAGTTGTTCTCTTTTGAGGATAGTGGACAAGACATGATGGTGGAAAAGAATGAGATCAGTAACATCATTCCTAAAAAGGTTTCAAAGGGAGATGCAAAATATATGAATAATCCTATCTTGATGCTAGAGATCAATAAAGTCATACATAGCATGCATAATTAGAAGGCACCAGGGCCTGATGAGATCCATGTATAATTCTATAAAGACAACATTGACTGGGTGGGTGATGATCTTCTACAAGTATAATTAGAGGCTATTGAGAAGAGGTCCTTAGGAACAAATATCAACTAGGGGCTTATTAAGCTCATTCCAAAAGATGGATATAGGTCTCTGATTAACAATTGGACGTTCATTACCTTATTGAAAGTCTCTTATAAGATCTTGGCTAAGGTTTTGGCTTTGAGACTAGAGGACATTCTACCCAAGGTCATAAATCCTACCCAAACTGGATTTGTGAAGGCTAGATACATTCTAGAGAACCTGATAACATGCTAGGAGACATTATATTGGGCTATAGAGTCTAACCAACATGTATGTATGTTGTTGTTGGAATATGAAAAGGCATACAACAAGATTTAATGGAAATTTATCATCATGATGCTCCAAAGTATGAGATTCCCATAGTATTTTTGTCAAATGGTCTTCACTTTAATGAATGGGGCTTTTGCATCAGTGGAGGTAAATGGGGAGAGATCCTCTCCTTTTGAGCTCACTAGGTCTATTAGACAGGGATGCCCCTTGGCTCTGTCCTTATTTTTTATTGCAGTAGATGCACTATTCTATCTCCTAAGGGATGACTCATTGTCTCCAAAAGTGCAAGGCATTCTCCTTCCTAATGGGGAAGAACTGTCCGATATCCATTTCACTAATGACACAACTATAATTATTAAACTAGATGAAGAAAATATTGGTCACCTTATGAAGAAACTGAATATGTTTTGTGTCACTTATAGAATAAAGGTCTCCCTTCCTAAGTCTTGATACTCCTATGAGTTAGTATGTTGTCATTAGTTTTGTCAAAGTCATAATAGTCAAGAAAGACAATCGATAAAGAGAAAGAATGCACTAAGAGAGACAATTGATACAGTAGAGTACCAATGACACCGAGCACCAAACAGTAGCATGTTATCGAGTTAAGCAGAGAACTAACACCGAGCAGAGTTAGTCACCGAGACATAGAGCAGAGTTAGACACCGAGAGGATTTAGTCATCAAGAAAGATCAAAGATCATTACCGAGCACACCAGAGTTGACATAACTATTCAAATTTGAATACACTAAACCTGGATGCCAAGCGGGAAAACTTTCACAGTATTCAAGACAGAAGTTAGGTTGAAAATTGGGATTGCACCAATATGATTGCACATGACCACAAGGAAAATTGACCAATGATATTCAAGAACATTAAATGCGTTGGGAATGAAACCAACATTGTACTGCCTCACCTCCACAGTAGAAGGAGAAGAATCAAATTAGATTAACTGCCTTAAGATCATATAAAATGAACAAAACATAAGGAGAGAGAGAGAGAGAGAGAGAGAGAGAGAGAGGGTGCATAATAGTTGAGTTACCGAGTGCACAAAGAGGTAATGCACTTGTAGAGCATAAAGAGTCTGAACAACATTATGGTTGATGCATACTTGCAGACATTTTATAATAAGTTTTTGTAATAGTTGGGAGTTTAGAAATCTCATCCAGTGGGTAGGCCCTAACAAGTCTTATTTTGTAAATCCTCTAATCGGGTACATCCCTTAGATGGGAGATTGTAAAATCCTTTAATCAGGTAGAGTGAATAAGTCTTTTTGTACTCTTGACCGAGTATAATACTCCTAATAGGGTAAGCTATCAAAAGTAGCTAAATTTATAGCTCTAACCGAGCAACATTTATTCTGTAGAAGTGAAGGATTGTGAGTACCATCCCCACTGTATTTTTTCCCTCTAACAAAGTATTTTCGCGTGACAAAAAATCATGGTGTTATGTGTCATGGTTTATTGATTTACTTTATATGATTTTCAATGTTTTATGCAATGTAATAAACTTGGTAAATGATCAGCATTATACGGTAAAAGTTTTATAAGTACTAATTCACCCCTCCCCTCTCAGCACTTACCTTTCCATAAGATTAATCCAACAATTGGTATCAGAGCTAGTCTCTTAAGATAGAGGTTTAAACACCTAAGAGTAAAGATCATGACCATGAAAAGTTACAAGCAATCCAAGAAGATTGATAGTCTTGAGTTTTAGTTGGAGAGTGCATAAGAAGTGATTGAAGATCTAAAAGGAAAGATATAAAGTCCTTAAAAGTGATGAAGCAGTTATGCAGTGAAATTAAATCCACACAAGAGCATGTTGATACTCTTGAGAAATCTGAAGGCAGTCTGAGTGGTGAAGTTAATTTTTCCATTGCAGAACTCATGGAAAAAAACAAGAAACTCACCGAGCAACTAAACTTGGCTAAGATAGATCAAGAAACACAAGCATTGAGAATGAGTGAGATACTTGACTCTAAGGGAGCAGTTGAAAAGGCATTGAGAATAGCTGAAGAAGACAAAAGACAATTTGAAACAAGAATAGTTAAGAAAGATAGTGAAATCATGAGGATGATGCAAGTACACTATAATATGACTGATCAACTAGTGAGTGCTAATACAGAGTCAACAAGAAAACAATTTGAGAATCAAGCACTGAAGTGTGGAGCTGATAGATTGACCAGAGAATTGAAGTTTGAAAGAGAATACAATGAGATACTGAAGAGAAATGAAGAAACACTGAGATCATTGGATGCACAACTTAAAGGTTAGAGACAACCGACAGACAGGGATAACTTTAAGAAACACCCTCCTAAGAAAAAGTGTAAAATCCTAGTGAATCGCACATTAATTTAGGGGAAAAAATTTCTTGATGATGGCAAATTTTTTTTCAAATTAGCAAAATAATATAAAGGCGAAGGTGAATTTTTCCCTGCCCAATGAAAATTCCATAAAATCCTATCGAATAATACATTAATGTGGGGAAAATATATATTGTGTGAGGCAAATTTTTTTCTTTTGAAGTAAATACATTATAATATATGAGGCGAATGATTTTTTGTTGAAGGGTAAAAAAATAACTGTGCTGGCGAATTTTATGTGCCTTTTGAAAAAATATATTTTTTTTTGGCTAATCTATCGTTAAGTATGGGAAAAATAAATATTTGATTGGCGATTTTCAAAAGATGGGACTTGTTAATGCGTCAATACGTCATGTGGACCAATGCCAACTAATTTGTTTGCAGATTAAACACATGTTGGTATCCATAAGCACAAAAATTTACATCGACACACAACCTAACAGTAACATCCATGGGTTTTCAGTAACATAGCAATGGAGCGAGGGAGGGAGCGGGAGCGGGAGCGTCCGGATTCAACTTTGAATTTGGGCGGGAGAATTCAGGAGGAGGCAGAATCCTCTGAGCGCAGCAAGCGAAATGATGGGAAGGACATCGAGATCACAGGATTGGATCCCGATGCGGGACAGGCGCCAGAGGACCCAGGAGGGGGTCCCAGACAGGAGGTTGGGCTGGGGAAAATGAGGAAATGGGCATCTCTATTTGGCATTAAACCAACAGGTAAATCTTCTTTACCTCCGGTGAAGAACGTTTCAAAACCTTCTCAGGGAAGCTTTGCTATTGAAATCCCAGACCAGACCATCGATTTTTCTATAGCAAGAATGAAAAATTCGTTGGTTGGTAAATTTGTAGGAGTGAGACCTAATATCGAAGTGGTTAGGGCTTTTGTTTCCCGAAAATGGGCTTTGAAAGGACAGGTAGAGATGGTAGCTATGGCTAAGGGATGCATGTCGTTCTTTTTTTCTTGTGAAGAAGATAGAATGAATATTCTTTGCAGCGGGCCATGGCTGATTGGGAAAAACACTCTTATTCTCCAAAAATGGAGTCTGAATCTTGTTTTCGAGGAGGACAAAGCTCGACAAGTTCATGTATGGATAAAGCTACACGGATTACCTCTTGAATATTGGCTGGAAGATATTTTTGTTGGTATAGCTAGTTCATTTGGTGAACTCTTGTCGATAGATAATGTGACAGCGGCGAGACGGAGGCTAACCTATGCCCGTATCTGTGTTGGGATTATGTAGGACAAGGATATGCCAGAAAAAATTAGTTTGAAATCTA
>MU223837.1:46275-56833 GCA_018584345.1 Thuja plicata | reverse complement strand
TGCATCGTATCCTCCACCAGTCTTCAATGCCCTTTCCACATATTTACGTAGGGCGCAACAAATGCATCTTATTTCAAAGTTGATGGAGTTTTATATTGATGAAAGAGCTACAGGAAGATGCATAGCGAGCGACAGGAAGAACCATAACATATTATCAACATGTTAGATAAATACAATTTCATCTATTTATTCACATATTCTATCTAATAACTATATTAAATATTACTCATAAATATTAGATCATATGCAACATATAAGGAGAAAATGGGGATTAAAATGAGTGTGAAGGTTTATACGAAAGCTAAAATATGGTATAATTTGGGACATAAAATGCTCTCATCATTCCCCCCAACTAAGCTTATTGCACGTCCTCGTGCAATCATTATGATCAAGAGGTTTTTGGTGTGAACTAGAAGCACTTTGAATTTACGATTTTGGCTTTGTCTCCACCCTGAACCATGATAACCCATAAACACAAATCCCTTTCTTTGCTTCACATGACAAGCTTTGTTATTTTTTCTTCTTCAATAGGGATATCTCTTTTAGCTTTTCATGAGTTATTTCACTTTTCTCTTTTCTTTTTGTTTCCTTTCATTTTTTATAGCATCATGGTTCAAAAGGTTGCATATAGGGGAAATTTATCCAATTTGCGCAAGAGGAGTTTAAATGGGAAAAATAGGAGAGATGAAAGACAAAACAAAGGCTATTATATGATGGATATAGTATGATGGGTTTAGTAAGGGCGATGGATGGAAGATAATAGAGTGACATTCCTCCCCCCAACTTAAAGGTTGACCGTCCACGAGAAACAAGGAGAGGATAGGGAGGGGGTGTTGCATAATGATCAACATAATAAGTAATATAAATAAAGTTAAGAGATAAAATAATGAAAAATAAATTTGATTGTTTTACCAACATGCATCTTCAGAAAGACCAACGCAGGAACATAGAGAAACTCAGCAACTGGCACCTCCAAAATGGATGAATCAACAAGGAATGAAGAGAGGCATCCAAAACTGCAACACTACAAAAGACCGCCATCAAATTGAAATCACTGAGAGAGCATACCACGGGAAGGAACCAAAAACTGGGATAGAGACTGCAACTGTAGGAGCCACCACCATCAAACTGAAGCAGTGTAGAACAAACAGTGGGTAGCACATTCCACTAAAACACTTCAATTGAGCAGGTAGCACATACTATAGGTGATCAAAGTGTTGATGACCACGCTAAAGAAGAAATTCAAGAGGGAGTGATAGGAGGTCCCAAGAGCTAAAGAACCACAAAATCCATTGAGTGTTCCTAAAAAGAATGATTAGTAGAAAAACCAAGAACACCAATTATTGCATTTTTCATTTTTTTTTCAATATTTTTTTCATTTTTTTCATTTTTTTTTTTCATTTTTTTTCATTTTTTCAATTTTTGATAATGACAAGTGATCGTTGGCAAGCCAGTTTTCAATCACTCACCGCTTAATGGCGCTGTAAAAATAGTTTTCACCATTAAGAATTTATTTTGCAATTAATATCCGCCAGAAACTGGTTTGGTGATTTGTGATTGTAACTGATTCTTATCGAACGGTTGACCAATTTGGTGATTTGTAAGCTCAGAATGACTTGTTATGTGATTGTAATTAATTCTTATTGAACGGTTGACCGATCCGGTGATTTGTAAGCTCATAATAGCTTGTTATGTGATTGTTATTTATTATTATCGAACGGTTGACCAATTTGGTGATTTGTAAGCTCAGAATGGTTTGTTACATTATTGTAGCTGATTCTCATCGAACGGTTGACCGATTTGGTGATTTGTAAGCTCAGAATGACTTGTTACATGATTGTAACTATTTCTTATTGAATGATTGACCGATTAGGTGATTTGTAAGCTCATAATGGCTGGTTATGTAATTGTAATTGATTCTTATCGAAGGGTTGACCGATTTGGTGATTTGTAAGCTCAAAATGGGTTGCTACATGATTGTAATTGATTCTCGTCAAACAATTGACTGATTTAGTGATTTGTAAGTTGAGAATGGCTTGTTACGTGATTGTAGCTGATTCTCATCAAACGGTTGACCAATTCACTGATTCGTAAGCTCAGAATGGCTTGTTACATGATTTTAGTTGATTATCATAGAATGGTTGACCGATTCGGTGATTGCTAAGCTTAGAATAGCTTGTTACATGATTGTAGCTGATTCCCATCAAACGGTTAACCGATTCAGTGATTTGTAAGCCCAAAATAGATTTTTAGGTGGTTGTAGCTAATTCTAATCGAATGGTTGACCGATTCAGTGATTTGTAAGCTCAGAATGGCTTGTTACATGATTTTATCTGATTCTCATCAAACGGTTGACTAATTCGGTGATTTGTAAGCTGAAAATGCCTTGTTACATGATTGTAATTGATTCTCATCGAACAGTTAATGGTTTCGGTGATTTGTAAGCTTAGAATGGCTTGTTACATGATTATAGCTTATTCTCATCAAACGGTTGACTGATTCAGTGATTTGTAAACTCAGAATAGCTTGTTACGTGATTGTAGCTGATTCTCATTGAACAGTTGAATGATTTGGTGATTTGTAAGCTATGAATGGCTTGCTACATGATTCTAATTGATTCTCATTGAACAGTTCACCGATTCGATAATTTATAATCTCAGAATGGGTTGTTACGTGATTGTAGCTGATTCTCAAAGAATGGTTAACTGATTCGTTGATTTGTAAGCTCAAAATGGCTTGTTACATTATTGTAGCTGATTCCCATCGAACGGTTGACCGATTCGGTGATTTGTAAGCTCAGAACGGCTTGTTACGTGATTGTAGCTGATTGTCATCGAATGGTTGACCGAGTCGGTAATTTGTAACCTCAAAATGACTTGTTACATAAATTTAATTATCATCGAACGGTTGACCGATTCGGTGATTTATAAGCTAAGAGTGGCTTCTTATGTGATTTAATTAATTCTCATCAAACGGTTGACTGATTCAGCAATAAGCTCAAAATGGCTTGTTACATGACAGATTCAGTGATTTGTGAGCTCAGATTGGCTTGTTACGTGGTTGTAGATGATTCTCATCGAACAGTTGACCAATTTGTTAACTTATAAGCTCACAATGGTTTGTTACGTCATTGTAATTAATTCTAATCGAGCGGTTGATCGATTCAGTGATTTATAAGCTCAAAAAGGCTTGTTATGTGATTGTAACTGATTCTCATCAAACAGTTCACCGATTCGGTGATTTGTAAGCTCAGAATGGCTTGTTACGTGATTGTAGCTGATTCTCATCAAATGATTAATCGATTCCATAATTTGTAAGCTCAAAATAGCTTGTTAGATGATTGCAATTGATTCTCATGGAATGGTTTACTGTTTTGGTGATTTGTACCCTTGTAATGGCTTGTTATGTGATTATAATTGATTCTCATCGAACAATTTACTGATTTGGTGACTGGTAAGCTCAGAATGGCTTGTTACATGATTGTAATTGATTCTCATCAAACGGTTGACCGATTCCTTGATTGTAAGCTCAGAATGGCTTGTTACATGATTGTAATTGATTCTCATCGAACGGTTGACCAATTCGGTAGTTTGTAAGCTCAGAATGGCTTGTTACGTGATTATAATTGATTCTCATCGAATAGTTGACCGATTCAGAGATTTGTAAGCTAAGACTGGCTTGTTATATGATTTTAATTGATTCTCATCAAACGGTTGACCGATTCAGGGATTTGTAAGCTAAGAATGACCTTTTACGTGATTGGAGATGATTCTCATTGAACGGTTGACCGATTTGGCAATTTGTAAGCTCAAAAAGACTTTTTAGGTGATTGTAATTGATTCTCATTGAACGGTTGACCGATTCAGTGATTTGTAAGCTCAAAATGGCTTGTTACGTGATTGTAGCTGATTCTCATCGAACAGTTTACCAATTTAGTGATTTGTAAGCTCATAATGGCTTGTTATGTAATTATAATTTATTTTTATTGAATAATTGACTGATTCAGTGATTTGTAAGCTTAAAATAGGTTGTTACATGATTGTAATTGATTCTCATTGAACGATTGACCAATTTAGTGATTTGTAAGTTGAGAATGACTTGTTACGTGATTGTAGCTGATTCTCATCCAATAGTTGACCAATTTAGTGATTTGTAAGCTCAGAATGGCTTGTTACATGATTTTAACTGATTATCATAGAACGGTTGACCAATTCGGTGATTTCTAAGCTTAGAATGACTTGTTACATGATTGTAGCTGATTCCCATCAAACGGTTGACTGATTCGATGATTTGTAAGCCCATAATAGATTTTTAGGTGGTTGTAGCTAATTTTAATTGAATGGTTGGCCGATTCAGTGATTTGTAAGTTTAGAATGGCTTGTTACGTGATTATATCTGATTCTCATTGAACGGTTGACCGATTCGGTGATTTATAAGCTAAAAATGCCTTGTTACATGGTTACAATTGATTCTCATTGAATGGTTGACCGTTTCGATGATTTGCAAGCTTAGAATGGCTTGTTACGTGATTGTAGCTCATTCTCATCAAATGGTTGACTGATTCAGTGATTTGTAAGCTCAGAATGGCTTGTTACGTGATTGTAGCTGATTCTCATCAAACAGTTGAATGATTCGATGATTTGTAAGCTATGAATGGCTTGTTACATGATTCTAATTGATTCTCATCGAACGCTTCACCGATTCAATAATTTATAATCTTAGAATGGGTTGTTACATGATTGTAGCTGATTCTCAAAGAATGGTTAACCGATTTGTTGATTTGTAAGCTTAGAATGGCTTGTTACGTTATTGTAGCTGATTCTCATCGAATGGTTGACCAATTTAGTGATTTCTAAGCTCAGAATGACTTGTTAGGTGATTGTAGCTGATTCTGGTCAAACGGTTGACCGATTCGGTGATTTGTAAGCTCAGAATGGCTTGTTACATGATTGTAATTGATTCTCATGGAACGCTTGACCGATTCGATGATTTCTAAGCTTAGAATGTCCTATTACATGATTATAATTGATTCTCATCCAATAGTTGACCGATTTGGTGATTTGTAAGCTCAGAATGGCTTGTTACGTTATTTTAATTGATGCTCATCAAACAGTTGACCGATTCAGTGATTTATAAGCTCAGAATGACTTGTTACATGATTGTAGTTGATTGTCATCGAATGGTTGACCGACTCGGTTGATCGATTCAATGATTTATAAGCTCAGAATGACTTGTTATGTGATTATAACTGATTCTTATCGACCAGTTGACCGATTCGGTGATTTGTAAGCTCAGAATGACTTGTTACGTGATTGTAGCTTATTCTAATCAAACGATTAACCGATTCCATAATTTGTAAGCTAAAAATGGCTTGTTAGATGATTGTAATTGATTCTCATAGAATGGTTTACTGTTTCAGTGATTTGTACCCTTGTAATGGCTTGTTACGTGATTGTAATTGATTCTCATCGAACAATTGACTGATTCGGTGATTGGTAAGCTCAGAATGGCTTGTTAGATGATTGTAATTGATTCTCATCAAATGGTTGACCGATTCAGTGATTTGTAAGCTGACAATGACTTGTTACATGATTGTAATTGACTCTCATTGAACGGTTAATCGATTCAATAGTTTGTAAGCTCAAAATGGCTTGTTACGTGATTGTAATTGATTCTCATCGAAGGGTTGACCGATTCAGGGATTTGTAAGCTAAGAATGGCTTGTTATATGACTGTAATTGATTATCATCAAATGGTTAACCGATTCAGTGATTTGTAAGCTCAGAATGGCTTGTTACGTGATTGTAGCTGATTCTCATTGAACGGTTGACTGATTTGGTGATTTGTAAGCTTAGAATGGCTTGTTACGTGATTGTAATTGATTCTCATCGAATGGTTGATCGATTCGGTGATTTGTAAGCTTAGAATGGCTTATTATATTATTTTAGCTGATTCTCATCGAACGGTTGACCGATTCAGTGATTTGTAAGTATAGAAAGGCTTGTTACACGATTGTAGATGATTCTCATCAAATGGTTGACCGATTCGGTAATTTGTATGCTCAGAATGGCTTGTTACATGATTCTAGCTGAGTCTCATCGAAAGGTGTCGATTCGGTGATTTGTAAGCTCAGAATGGCTTGTTACATAATGGTAATTGATTATCATCGAACGGTTGATCGATTCGATGATTTGTATGCTCAGAATGGCTTATTACATGATTGTAGGTGATTTTCATCGAACAGTTGACCAATTCGGTCATCTGTAAGCTCAGAATGGCTTGTTAGGTGATTGGAGATGATTCTCATCAAATGGTTCACTGATTTAGTTGTTTGTAAGCTCAAAATGGCTTGTTACGTGATTATAATTGATTCTCATCGAATGGTTGACCGATTCGGTGATTTGTAAGCTCAAAATGGCTTCTTACGTAAATGGAGATGATTCTCAAAGAATGGTTGACCGATTCAGTGATTTGTAAGCTCAGAATGACTTGCTACGTAATTATAATTGATTCTCATCAAACGGTTAACAGATTCGGTGATTTATAAGTTTAGAATAGCGTGTTACATGATTGTAGCTGATTCTCATTGAACAGTTGACCGATTCAGTGATTTGTAAGCTAAGAATGGCTTGTTACATGATTGTAATTGATTCTCATCGAAAGGTTGACCGATTCAGTGATTTATAAGCCTAGAATAGCTTGTTACATGATTGTAATTGATTCTCATTGAATGGTTGACCAATTCGGTGATTTGTAAGCTCAAAATGGGTTGTTACGTTATTGGAGATGATTCTCATCGAACGGTTGATCGATTTGATGATTTGTAAGCTCAGAATTGCTTGTTACATGATTGTAGCCGATTCTCATCGAATAGTTGACCGATTCAGTCATTTGTAAGCTTAGAATGACCTTTTATGTGATTGTAGTTGATTCTCATCGAACGGTTGATAGATTTTGTGATTTGTAAGCTCAGAATGGCTTGTTAGGTGATTGTAATATATTTTCATCGAACGGTTGACCGATTTGGAGATTTATAAGCTAAGAATGACTTGTTAGGTGATTGTAATTGAGTCTCAATGAACAGTTGACTGATTCAGTGATTTTTAAGATCAGAATGAATTATTACGTGATTATAATTAATTCTAATCAAATGGTTGACCGATTCAGTGATTTTTAAGCTCAGAATGACTTGTTACATGATTGTAATTAATTCTAATCAAACGGTTGACTGATTCGGTGATTTGTAAGCTCAGAATGGCTTGTTACATGATCGTAGCTGATTCTCATTGAACGATTGACTGATTTGGTGATTTATAAGCTTAGAATGGCTTGTTACATGATTATAATTGATTCTCATCAAACAGTTGACTGATTCAGTGATTTGTAAGCTCAAAATGGCTTGTTACATGATTGTAGCTCATTCTCAATAAATAGTTGACCGATTTGATAATTTTTAAGCTCAGAATGGCTTGTTACGTTATTATAATTGATTCTCATCAAACGGTTGACCAATTCGGTGATTTGTAAGCTCAGAATAGCTTGTTACATAATTGTAGCTCATTCTCATTGAACGGTTGACTGATTTGGTGATTTGTAAGCTCAAAATGGCTTGTTACGTGATTGTAATTGATTCTCATCAAATGGTTGACTGATTCAGAGATTTGTAAGCTCAGAATGGCTTGTTACATGATTGTAGGTGATTTTTATTGAACAGTTGACCGATTCAGTGATTTGTAAGCTCAGAATGACTTGTTAAGTGATTGGAGATGATTCTCATCGAACGATTGACCAATTTGGTGATTTGTAAGCTAAGAATGGCTGGTTACGTGATTGTAATTGATTCTCATCGAACGGTTGATCAATTTGATGATTTGTAAGCTCATAATGGATTCATATGTGATTATAATTTATTCTCATCGAATGGTTGATCGATTTGGTGATTTGTAAGCTAAGAATGGGTTGTTACATGATTATAATTGATTCTCATCAAATGGTTGACCGATTCGGTGATTTGTAAGCTCAGAATGGCTTGCTATGTGATTGGAGTTGACTGTCATCGAACGGTTGACTGATTCGGTGATTTGTAAGCTTAGAATGGCTTGTTACGTGATTGTAGCTTATTCTCATTCAACGTTTAATCGATTTGGTGATTTGTAAGCTCAGAGTAGCTTGTTACATGATTGTAATTGATTCTCATCGAACGGTTGACCGATTCGGTGATTTGTAAGCTTAGAATAGCTTATTACATTATTGTAGCTGATTCTCATCAAACGGCTGACTAATTCAGTGATTTATAACCTCAAAAAGGCTTGTTACATTATTGTAACTGATTCCTAGCAAACGGTTGACCGATTTGGTGATTGGTAAGTTTAGAATGGCTTGTTACATAATTGTAATTGATTCTTATCGAATGGTTGACCGATTCAGTAATTTGTAAGCTCACAATGGCTTGTTACATGATTACAATTGATTCTCATTGAACGGTTGACCGATTCAATGATTTATAAGCTTAGAATGACTTCTACGTGATTGTAATTGATTATCAAACAGTTGACCAATTTCATGATTTGTAAGCTCAGAATGGCTTGTTACATGATTGTAGCTTATTCTCATCGAACGATTGACCGATTCAATGATTTATAAGCTTAGAATTGCTTGTTACGTGATTGTAGTTGATTCTCATCGAACATTTGACCGATTCGGTAATTTGTAAGCTCAAAATGGCTTGTTACGTGATTGTAGCTAATTCTCATCGAACGGTTAACTGATTCAGTAATTTATAAGCTCAGAATGGCTTGCTACATGATTACAGCAAATTCTCATCGAACAGTTGACCGATTTGGTGATTTGTAAGCTTAGAATGGCTTGTTACGTGATTGCAATTGATTCTCATAAAACGGTTGACCGTTTCACTGATTTGTAAGCTCATAATGGCTTGTTACGTGATTGTAGTTTATTCTCATCGAACGGTTGACTGATTCATTTATTTGTAATCTCAGAATGGCTTATTACATGATTATAGCTGATTTTCATCGAACGGTTGACCGATTCGGTGATTTGTAAGCTCAGAATCATTTGTTACATGATTATAGTTGATTCTCATCAAACGGTTGACTGATTTGGTGATTTGTAAGATTGGAATGACTTGTTACGTGATTGTAATTGATTCACATTGACTGGTTGACCGATTCAGTGATTTGTAATCCTAGAATAGCTTGTTACGTGATTGTAGCTGATTTGCATTGAATGGGTTACCAATTCGGTGATTTATAAGCTCAGAATGTCTTGTTACGTGATTGTAATTTATTCTCATCGAACGGTTGACCGATTCAGTGATTTGTAAGCTCAGAATGGCTTGTTACATGATTGGAGATGATTCTCATCAAACGGTTGTCCAATTTGGTGATTTCTAAGCTCAAAATGGTTTGTTACATGATTGTAATTGATTCTCATCAAACAGTTGATCAATTCGATGATTTGTAAGATCAAAATAGATTGTAATGTGATTGTAATTGATTGTCATTGAATGGTTGACTGATTTGGTGATTTGTAAGCTTAGAATAGCTTGTTACATGATTGTGATTGATTCTCATCAAACGGTTGACTGATTCGGTGATTTTTAAGCTCAGAATGGCTTGTTCCATGATTTTAATTGATTTTTATCAAATGGTTGACCGATTTGGTGATTTGTAAGCTCAGCATGGCTTGTTATTTGATTGTATCTTATTCTCAATGAATGGTTGATCGATTTGGTGATTTGTAAGCTCAAAATGGTTTGTTACGTGATTGTAATTAATTGTTATTGAACAGTTGACCGATTTAGTGATTTATAAACTAAGAATGGATTGTTACATGATTGTAATTGATTCTCATCAAATAGTTGAATGATTCAATGACTTGTAAGCTCAGAATGGCTTATTACATGATTGTAGTTGATTCTCATCAAACGGTTGACCCATTCAGTGATTTGTAAGATTAGAATGGCTTGTTACATGATTGTAGTTGATTCTCATCGAATAGTTGACCGATTATGTGATTTGTAAGCTCAAAATGGTTTGTTAAGTAATTGTAGCTAATTCTCATTGAACGGTTAACTATTTTGGCGATTTGTAAGCTCTGAATGGCTTGTTACGTGATTGTAATTGATTCTCATCAAATAGTTGAATGATTCGGTGATTAGTAAGCTCAAAATGGCTTGTTACATGATTGTAATTGATTCTCATCAAATGATTGATCGATTCAGTGATTTGTAAGCTGAGAATGGCTTGTTACGTGATTGTAATTGATGCTCATCAAACGATTGACTGATTCGGTGATTTGTAAGCTCAGAATGGTTTGTTACATGATTGTAGCTGATTGTCATCGAATGGTTGACCGATTTAGTGCTTTGTAACCTCATAATGGCTTGTTATGTGATTGTAATTGATTATCATCGAACGGTTGTTTGATTCAGTAATTTGAAAGCTCAGAATGGCTGGTTACATGATCGATTCTATGATATGTAAGCTCAGAATGGCTTGTTACATTGTTGTAGCTGATTCTCATCAAAAATTCGGTG
>MU223837.1:27547-46175 GCA_018584345.1 Thuja plicata | reverse complement strand
TAATGGCTTGTTATGTGATTGTAATTGATTATCATCGAACGGTTGTTTGATTCAGTAATTTGAAAGCTTAGAATGGCTGGTTACATGATCGATTCTATGATATGTAAGCTCAGAATGGCTTGTTACATTGTTGTAGCTGATTCTCATCAAAAATTCGGTGACTTGTAAGCTCACAATGGTTTGTTACATGATTGTATAATTGATTCTCATCGAGTGATTCACCAATTCAGTGATTTATAAGCTCAAAATGGCTTCTTACATGAATGGAGATGATTCTCAATGAACGGTTGATCAATTTGGCAATTTGTTAGCTCAGAATGGCTTGTCATGTTATTGTAATTTATTCTCATCAAATGGTTGACCGATTTGGTGATTTGTAAGCTCAGAATGGCTTCTTACGTGATTGTAATTGATTCTCATTGAATGGTTGACCGATTCAGTGATTTGTAAGCTAAGAATGACTTGTTACGTGATTATAACTAATTTTCATCGAATGGTTGACCGATTTGATGATTTGTAAGTTGAGAATGGCTTGTTACATGATTGTAGCTGATTCTCATCAAACTGTTGACCGATTCAATGATGTGTAAGCTTAGAATGGCTTGTTAAATGAATGTAATTGATTCTCATCGAATGGTTGACCGATTCGGTAATTGTATATCTCAGAATGGCTTGTTACATGATTAAAATTGATTCTCATCGAATGGTTGTCAGATTCAGCGATTTGTAAGCTCAGAATGGCTTGTTACATGATTGTAATTGATTCTAATTAAATGGTTGACCGATTTGGTGATTTGTAAGGTTAGAATGGCTTGTTACATGATTGTAATTGATTGTCATCGAACGGTTGACCGATTCAGTGATTTGTAATCTTATAATGGCTTGGTACGTGATTGATTGCAATTTATTCTCATTAAACGGATGACCGTTTTGGTGATTTGAAAGCTCAGAATGGCTTGTTATGTGATTGTAGCTGATTCTCAAAGAATGGTTGACTGATTCAGTGATTTGTAAGCTCACAATGACTTATTACGTTATTGTAATTGTTTCTCATCGAATGGTTGATCTATTCGATGATTTGTAAGGTCAAAATGGCTTGTTATGTGATTGTAATTGATTCTCATTGAACGGTTGATCAATCTGGTGATTTGTAAGCTCAGAACGGCTTGTTACATGATTGTAATTAATTCTCATCGAACAGTTGACTAATTCGGTGATTTGTAAGCTTAGAATGGCTTGTTACGTGATTGTAATTGATTCTCATCAAACGGTTGACTGATTCAGTGATTTGTAAGCTTAGAATGGCTTATTACGTGATTGTAGCTGATTCTCATCAAACAGTTGACTGATTCAGTGATTTGTAAGCTCAAAATGGCTTGTTATGTGATTGTAACTGATTCTCATAGAACGGTTCACCGATTCAATGATTTGTATGCTAAGACTAGCTTGTTACATGATTATAATTGATTCTCAATGAACGGTTGACTATTTTGGTGATTTGTAAGCTCAAAATGACTTGTTACATGATTGTGGTTGATAGATTTGGTGATTTGTAACCTTAGAATGGCTTGTTACATGATTGTAGTTGATTTTGATTGAACGGTTGACTGATTCAGTGATTTATAAGCTTAGAATGGCTTGTTACGTGATTGTAGTTGATTCTCATCGAACGGTTGACCGATTCGGTAATTTGTAAGCTTAGAATGACTTGTAACGTGATTGCAATTGATTCTCATCAAACTATTGACCCTTTCAGTGATTTATAAGCTCAAAATAGCTTTTTACGTGATTATAGCTTATTCTCATTGAACGGTTCACTGATTCAAAGATTTGTAAGCTCAAAATGGCTTGTTACATGATTGTAGCTGATTCTCATTGAATAGTTGACCGATTTGGTGATTTGTAAGCTAAGAAAGGCTTGTAATGTGATTGTAATTGATTCTCATCAAATTACAAGACACCACTATGATACCGGGATCTGTCACTAATTCTCAATAAGACAACATGGTTTATAATTGGTTAGTATGGTGGCTTGTCACGTAAGAAGCAATTTCTTGTTACGTGATTGTAGTTGATTCTCATTGAACGGTTGACTGATTCAGCGATTTATAAGCTTAGAATGGCTTGTTATGTGATTGTAACTAATTCTCATCGAACGATTGATAGATTCAGTGATTTCTAAGCTCAGAATGGCTTGTTACGTGATTGTAGCTGATTCTCATCGAATAGTTGACTGATTCGGTGATTTGTAACCTTAGAATGACTTGTTACATGATTGTAGCTGATTGTCATCAAACGGTTTACCGATTCAGTGATTTGTAAGTTCAGAATGGCTTGTTACATGATTGTAGCTGATTCTCATTGAACAGGTGACTGATTTAGTGATTTGTAAGCTAAGAATGGCTTGTTACATGATTGTAGGTGATTCTCATTGAATGGTTGACCGATTCTATGATTTGTAAACTCAGAATGGCTTGTTACATGATTGTAATTCATTCTCATTGAATGGTTAACCGATTCAGTGATTTGTAAGCTCAGAATGGCTTGTTACGTGATTGTAAGTGATTCTCATCGAACAATTGACCGATTCAGTGATTTGTAAGCTCAGAATGGCTTGTTACATGATTGTAATTAATTCTCATTGAATGATTGACTGATTCGGTGATTTGTAAGTGCAGAATGGCTTGTTACATGATTGTAGCTGATTCTCATCGAACGGTTAACCGATTCAGTGATTTGTAAGTGTAGAATGGCTTGTTACATGATTGTAGTTGATTCTCATCAAATGGGTTACTGATTCGGTGATTTGTAAGTTTAGAATGGCTTGTTACGTGATTGTAGATGATTATCATCCAACAATTGACCAATTCAATGATTTCTAAACTCATAATGGCTTGTTACATGATTGTAATTGATTCTCATCAAACGGTTGACCGATTCGGTGATTTGTAAGCAAAGAATGGCTTCTTACATGATTGTATTTGATTCTCATAGAACGGTTGATAGATTCGGTGATTTGTAAGCTCAGAATTTCTTGTTATATGATTGTAGTTGATTCTCATCAAACAGTTGACCGATTTAGTGACTTGTAAGCTAACGATGGCTTGTTACATGATTGTAATTGATTCTCTTCAAATAGTTGACCGATTCAATGATTTGTAAGCTCAGAATGGCTTGTTACGTGATTGTAATTGATTGCCATTAAATGGCTGACCAATACGGTAATTTGTAAGCTCAAAATGGCTTATTAAGTGATTATAGTTGATTGTCATCAAACAATTGACCGATTCAGTGATTTTTTATGGCTTGTCATAGTGATTTGCAAGCTTAGAATGGCTTGTTACGTGATTGTAATTGATTCTCATCAAACGGTTGACTAATTTAGTGATTTGTAAGCTCAGAATGGCTTCTTACGTGATTGTAGTTGATTCTCATCAAACGATTGACCGATTCGGTGATTTTTAAGCTCACTATGGCTTGTCATAGTGAGCTAACTGTTTGATAAGAGTCAACTATAATCACTATGGCTTTGATGTCAAACTCAATTCCAATGGTTCTCATCAAACGGTTGACCGATTCAATAATTTGTAAGATTAGAATGGCTTGTTACGTGATTGTCACCGATTCGGTGATTTGTAAGCTATGAATGACTTGTTACATGATTGTAGCTGATTCTCATCGAACGGTTGACAGATTACACTATTTATAAGCTCAAAATGGCTTGTTACGTGATTGTAGCTAATTCTCATTGAACGGTTGACTAATTTGGTTACTTGTAAGCTCACAATGGCTTGTTACGTCATTCTAATTAATTCTCATGTAACAGTTGACTGATTCAATAATTTGTAAGCTCAGAATGGCTATTTACGTCATTGGAGATGATTCTCAAAAGGTTGACCGATTCAGTGGTTTGTAAGCTCAAATTGGCTTGTTACATGATTGTAGCACATTTCATCAAACAATTGATCGATTTGTTGACTTATTACATGATTGTAATTGATTCTCATCGAACAGTTGACCAATTCGGTGATTCGTAAGCTTAGAATGGGTTATTGCATGATTGTAGCTAATTCTCATAAAATGGTTGAATGATTCAGTGATTTGTAAGCTTAGAATGACTTATTATGTGATTGTAATTGATTGTCATCAAACAGTTGACCGATTCAGTGATTTGTCAGCTCAGAATGACTTGTTAAGTGATTATATCTGATTCTCATCGAATGGTTGATAGTTTCAGTTATTTGTAAGCTAAGAATGGCTTGTTACATGATTGTAATTTATTCTCAATGAATGGTTGACCGATTCGGTGATTTCTAAGCTCAGAATAAATTGTTACATAATTGTAGTTGATTCTCATTGAACAGTTGACCGATTCAATGGTTTGTAAGCTCAGAATGACTTGTTACGTGATTGTAGCTGATTCTCATCAAATGGTTGACCGATTCATTCATTCGTAAGCTCAGAATGGCTTGTTACATGATTGTAGCTGATTTTCATCAAACGGTTGACCGATTCAGTGATTTGTAAGGTCAAAATGGCTTGTTACATGATTATAATTAATTCTCATCAAATGACCGACCGATTTGGTGATTTGTAAACTCATAATGGGTTGTTACGTTATTGTAATTGATTGTAGCTGATTCTCATTGAATAGTTGACCAATTTAATGAGAATCAATTACAATCATATAACAAGCCATTCTGAGCTTACAAATAACAGAATCAGTCAACCGTTTAATGAGAATCAGCTATAATTATGTAACAAGCCATTCTGAGCTTACAAATCACCAAATCTTTCAACCGTTTGATAAGAATCAGCTAGAATCATGTAACCCATTTTGAGCATACAAATCTCTGAATCGATCAACCGTTCGATGAGAATTAATTACAATCTTGTAAGAAGATATTCTTCGATTACAAATCACCAAATCGATCGACCATTCGCTAAGAATCAACTACAATCATGTAACAAGCCATTCTAAGACTACAAATCATTGAATCGGTAAATCATTTGATGAAGATCAGCTACAATCACGTAACAAGTCATTTTGAGCTTACAAATTATCGAATCTGTCAACCGTTCGATGAGAATAAGCTATAATCATATAAAAAGCCATTTTAAGTTTGTAAATCACCGAAAAGATCAACTGTTCGATGAAAATCTGTTGCAATCACGTAACAAGCAATTCTAAGCTTAGAAATCACTGAATCACTCAACTATTTGATGAGAATCATTTACAATCACGTAAGAAAGCCATTCTAAGCTTACAAATCACCGAAATGGTTAACTGTTCGATGAGAATCACCTACAATCATGTAACAAGCCATTCTAAGCTTACAAATCACTGAATCGGTGAACTGTTCGATGCGAATGAGCTACAATCTTATAAAAAGCCATTCTGAGCTTACAAATCACTGACTGAGTTAACCATTGTATGAGAATCAATAACAATCACGTAACAAGCCATTCTAAGCTTATAAATCACCAAATTAGACAATCTTTCAATAAGAATCAATTACAATCACGTAACAAGCCATTCTTAGCTTACAAATTACTCAATTGGTTAACTGTTCGATGAGAATCATCTATAATCACGTAACAAGCCATTCTAAGCTTATAAATCACTGAAACGGTCTACCATTTGATGAAAATCAATTACAATCATGTAAAAAGCCATTTTGAGCTTACAAATTATTAAATCGGTCAATCGTTTGATGAGAATGAGCTACAATCACGTAAAAACCCATTCTGAGCTTACAAATCACTGACTGAGTCAACCATTGTATGAGAATCAATTACAATCATGTAACAAACCATTCTAAGCTTACAAATCACTAAATTGCTCAACTGTTCAATGAGAATCAATTACAATCATGTAACAAGTCATTCTTAGCTTACAAATCACTGAATCGGTCAACCGTTTGATGAGAATCATTTACAATCACGTAAGAAGCCATTCTGAGCTTACAAATCACTGAATCGGTCAACTGTTTGATGAGAATCAATTACAATCACATAATAAGCCATTCTAAGCTTACAAATCACTGAATCATTCAACCATTTTATGAGAATCAGCTACAATCACGCAATAACCCATGCTAAGCTTACGAATCACCGAATTGGTCAATTGTTTGATGAGAATCAATTACAATCATGTAAGAAGCCATTCTGAGCTTACAACTCACTGAATCGGTCAACTGTTTGATGAGAATCAACTGCAATCACGTATCAGGCCATTCTAAGCTTACAAATCACGTAACAAGCTATTCTAAGCTTACAAATCACCGAATCAGTCAACCATTCGATGAAAATCAATTACAATCACGTAACAAGCCATTCAGAGCTTACAAATCACATAATCGGTCAACCATTCGATGAGAATCATTTACAATCAAGTAAGAAGCCATTCTAAGCTTACAAATCACCAAATCGGTCAACCGTTTGATAAGAATCAGCTACAATCACGTAACAAGCCATTCTGAGCTTACAAATCACCATATCGGTCAACTATTTGATGAGAATCAATTATAATCATGTAACAAGCTATTATGAGCTTACAAATCACCGAATCAGTCAACCATTCGATGAGAATAAACTAGAATCACGTAACAAGCCATTCTGAGCTTAAAAATAATTGAATCAGTCAACCGTTCGATGAGAATAAACTAGAATCACGTAACAAGCAATTTTGAGCTTAAAAATAACTAAATCGATCAATCGTTCAATGAAAAATTAGCTACAATCACGTAACAAGCCATTATGAGCTTACAAATCAGCGAATCGGTCAACCATTCGATGAGAATAAACTAGAATCACGTAACAAGCCATTCTGAGCTTAAAAATAACTGAATCGGTCAACCGTTCGATGAGAATAAACTAGAATCACGTAACAAGTCATTCTGATCTTACAAATCACCGAAGTGGTCAACCATTTAATGAGAATCAATTACAATCATGTAACAAGCTATTCTTAGCTTACAAATTATTGAATTAGTCAATCATTCAATGAGAATCAGCTACAATCACGTAACCAGCCATTCTGAACTTATAAATCACTGAATAGGTCAACCGTTCGATGAGAATAAGCTACAATCATGTAACAAGCTATTTTAAGCTTACAAATCACCGAATCGGTCAATCATTTGATTAGAATCAGCTACAATCACATAACAAACCTTTCTGAGCTTACAAATTACTGAATCGGTTAACCGTTCGATGAGAATTAGCTACAATCACATAACAAGCCATTCTGAGCTTGCAAATCATCGAATTGGTCAACCGTTCTATGAGAATCAACTATAATCACGTAACAAGTCATTCTAAGCTTACAAATTACCGAATCGGTCAACCGTTTGATGAGAATCACCTACAATCACGTAACAAGCTATTCTGAGCTTACAAATCACCGAATCGATCAACCGTTTATTGAGAATGAGTTACAATCACATAAGAAGCCATTCTGAGCTTACAAATCACTGAATCGGTCAACCATTCAATGAGATTTAATTACAATCATGTAACAAGCCAGTCTGAGCTTACAAATCTCTGAATCGGTCAATCATTCGATGAGAATCACATATAATTATGTAACAAGCCATTCTGGGCTTACAAATCACTGAATCGATTAACCATTCGATAATAATAAGCTCAGAATGGCTTGTTACATGATTGTAGGTGATTCTCATTGAACAGTTGATCGATTCGATATTTTTAAGCTCAGAATGGCTTGTTACATGATTGTAAATGATTCTCATCGAACGGTAGACCGATTTGGTGAGTTGTAAGGTTCGAACAACTTGTTACCTAATTGTAATTTATTCTCATCAAACGGTTGACCGATTCGGTGATTTGTAAGCTCAGAATGGATTGTTACGTTATTGTAGCTTATTCTCATCGAACGGTTGATCGATTCAGTGATTTGTAAGCTTAAAATGCCTTGTTACATGATTGTAGCCGATTCTCATTGAACGGTTGACTGATTCGGTGATTTGTAAGCAAGAATGGCTAGTTACGTGATTGGAGATGATTCTCATCGAACAGTTGACCAATTTGGTGTTTTGTAAGCTTAGAATGGCTTGTTACATAATTGTAGTTGATTCTCATCCAATGGTTGACCAATTCAGTGATTTGTAAGCTCAGAATAATTTTTTACATGATTGTAGCTGATTCTCATCGAACGGTTGACCAACTCGGTGATTTGTAAGCTCAGAATGGCTTCTTACATTATTATAAATGATTCTCTTCAAACGGTTGAATGATTCGGTGATTTGTAAGCTCAAAATAGCTTGTTACATGATTGTAATTGAGTCTCATTAAACGGTTGACCGATTCAATGATTTGTAAACTCACAATGGCTTGTTACATGATTGTCGCTGATTCTCATCGAATGGTTGACCGATTTAGTGATTTATAAGCTTAGAATAGTTTTTTATGTGATTGTAATTGATTCTAGTCAAACAGTTCACCGATTTAATGATTTGTAAGCTTAGAATGGCTTGTTAGATGATTGTAGCTGATTCTCATTGAACGGTTGACCGATTCGGTGATTTTTAAGCTCAGAATAGCTTGTTACGTGATTGTAGCTGATTTTCATCGAACAATTGACAGATTTGGTGATTTGTAAGCAAAGAATAGCTTGTTATGTGATTGTAGCTGATTCTCATTGAACAGTTGACCGATTCAGTGATTTGTAAGCTAAGAATGATTTTTTATGTGATTGTAAATGATTGTCATAGAATGGTTGACCGATTCGGTGATTTGTAAACTTAGAATGGCTTGTTATGTGATTGTAATTGATTTTCATAGAATGGTTGACCGATTCGGTGATTTGTAAGCTCATAATGGCTTGTTACGTGATTGTAGCTAATTCTCATTGAACAGTTGACCGATTTGGTGATTTGTGAGTTCAAAATGGCTTGTTACGTGATTATAACTAACTCCCATCAAATGGTTGACTGATTTCATGATTTGTAATCTCATAATGACTTGTTACATGATTGTAATTAATTGTCATTGAACGGTTGATCGATTCAGTGATTTGTAAGCTCAGAATGGCTTGTTATATGATTGTAATTGATTCTCATCAAACGGTTGACCGATTCGATAATTTGTAAGCTCATAATGGCTTGTTACATGATTGTAATTAATTATCATCGAATGATTGACTGATTCGGTGCTTTCTAAGCTCATAATGACTTGTTACATGATTGTAATTGATTCTCATTAAATAATTAACCGATTCGGTGATTTGTAAGCTCAGAATGACTTGTTACGTGATTGTAGCTCATTCTCATCAAACAGTTGACTGATTTGTTGATTTGAAAGCTCAGAATAGCTTATTACATGATTCTTATTGATTCTCATCAAACGGTTGACCGATTCAGTGATTTGTAAGCTAAAAATAGATTGTTACGTGATTGCAATAGATTTTCATCAAACGGTTGACCGATTTGGTGATTTGTAAGCTCAGAATGGCTTGTTACATGATTGTAGCTGATTCTCATCAAACAGTTGTCATATTCAATGATTTGTAAGCTCAGAATGACTTATTACATGATTGTAGCTATATCTCATCGAACAGTTGACCGATTCAATGATTTATAAGCTCAGAATGGCTTGTTACATGATTGTAGCTGACTCTCATCTAATGGTTGATCAATTCATTTATTTGTAAGCTCAAAATGGCTTATTCTGTGATTGTATCTAATTCTCATCAAATGTTTGACCAATTCAGTGATTTGTAAGCTCAGACTGGCTTGTTACGTGATTGTAGCCGATTTTCTTTGAATGGTTGACCAATTTAGTGATTAGTAAAGTAAGTGGCTTTTTACATGATTGTAGCTGATTCTCATCGAATGGTTGACCAATTCAGTGATTTGTAATCATAGAATGCCTTATTACGTGATTATAATTTATTCTCATCAATCGGTTGACTGATTTGGTGATTTGTAAGCTCGAAATGGCTTTTTACATGATTGTTGCTGATTTTCATCGAACTATTGATTGATTCGGTGATTTGTAAGCTCAAAATAGTTTGTTACTTGATTGTTGTTGATTCTCATTGAACAGTTGACCGATTCGATGATTTGGAAGCAAAGAATAGCTTGTTATGTGATTGTAGCTGATTCTCATTGAACGGTTGACAGATTCACTTATTTGTAAGCTAAAATGGCTTGTTACGTGATTGTAGTTGATTCTCATCAAACAGTTGACCGATTCGATGATTTGTAAGCTCAGAATGGCTTTTTACGTGATTGAAGCTGATTCTCATCGAATGATGGACTGATTCGGTGATTTGTAAGCTCAGAATTTGTTGTTACATGATTGTAGCTAATTCTCATTGAACGTTTGATCGATTCAGTGATTTCTACACTCAGAATGGCTTGTTACGTGATTGTAGCTAGTTTTCATCAAACAGTTGACTGATTCGGTGATTTGTAAGCTTAGAATGGCTTGTTACGTGATTGTAGCTAATTCTTATTGAACGGTTGACCAATTCAGTGATTTGTAACCTCAAAATGGCTTGTTACATGATTGTAGCTGATTCTCATCGAACAGTTGACTGATGCAGTGATTTGTAAGCTAAGAATGGTTTGTTACGTGATTGCAATTGATTCCCATCAAGCGATTGACCGTTTCGGTGATTTGTAAGCTCAAAATGGCTTGTTAGGTGATTGTAGCTTATTCTCATTAAATGGTTGAGCGATTCAATGATTTGTAAGCTCAAAATGACTTGTTACATGATTGTACTTGATTCTCATCAAACGGTTGATCGATTCATTGATTTGTAAGCTCAGAATGGCCATTTACATGATTGTAGCTAATTATCATCGAACGGTTGACCAATTAAGTAATTTATAAGATTAAAATAGATTTTTACATGATTTCAACTGATTTTCATCAAATGGTTGATCGTTTCGGTGATTTGTAAGCTCCGAATGGTTTGTTACACGATTGTAGTTGATTCTCCTTGAACAGTTGACCGATTGAGTGATTTGTAAGCTAAGAATGGCTTGTTACATGATTGTAATTGATTCTCATCAAATAGTTGACTGATTTGGTAATTTGTAAGTGCAGAATGGCTTGTTACATGATTGTAATTGATTGTCATAGAATGGTTGACTGATTCGGTGATTTGTAAGCTCAGAATGGCTTTTTATGTGATTGTAGATGATTCTCATCGAACGGTTGACTAATTCAGTGATTTGTAAGCTTAGAATGGCTCGTTACATGATTGTAGGTGATTCTCATCGAACAGTTGACCAGTTCGGTGATTTGTACACTTAGAATGGGTTGTTACGTGATTGTAACTAATTCTCATAGAATAGTTGACCAATTCATTAATTTATAAGCTCAAAATGGGTTGTTACGTGATTGTAGCTGATTTTCATCGAATGGTTGATCGATTCAATGATTTGTAAGCTCAGAATGGCTTGTTACATGATTGTAATTAATTTTTATCAAATAGTTGACTGATTCAGTGATTTATAAGCTCAGAATGCCTTGTTACGTGATTGTAATAAGTCATTTTGAGCTTACAAATCATGTAATCGGTCAACCATTTGATAAGAATCAGCTACAATCACGTAACAAGCCATTCCTAGCTTACAAATCAATAAATTGGTCAACCGTTCGATGAGAATCAATAAGAATCATGTAACAACCCATTCTGAGCTTATCAATCACTGAATCGGTGAACTATTCAGTGAGAGTCCATTACAATCATGTAAAAAGCCATTCTAAGCTTAAAAATCACCGAATCGATTAACAGTTCAATGAGATTCAGCTACAATCATGTAACCCATTCTGAGCTTACAAATCTCTGAATTGGTCAACTGTTCGATGAGAATTAATTACAATCATGAAACAAGCCATTATGAGCTTACAAATCACCAAATTGGTCAACCGTTCGATGAGAATCAATAGCAATCACATAAAAAGATATTATGAGCTTACAAATCAGTGAATCGGTCAACTATTCAATGAGAATCAGCTACAATCACGTAACAAGCCATTTTAAGCTTACAAATCACTGAATAAGTCAACTGTTTGAAGAGAATCAACTACAATCACGTAACAATCTATTCTGAGCTTACAAATAATAGAATCAATCAACTGTTTGATGAGAATCAGGTACAATCACGTAACAAGCCATTCTGAGCTTACAAGTCACCGAATTAGTCAACCATTTGATGAGAATCAATTACAATCACCTAACAAACCATTCTGAGCTTACAAATCACCGAATTGGTTAACCATTCGATGAGAATCTATTAAAATCAGGTAACAAGCTATTCTGAGCATACTAATTACCAAATCGGTCAACCATTTGATGAGAAATATTTACAATCACATAAGATGTCATTCTGAGCTTATGAATAACTGATACAGTCAACCATTTGATGAGAATCAACTACAATCACGTAAAAGCCATTTTGAGCTTACAAATCATCAAAATGATCAACCGTTCAATGAGAATTAATGTAACAATCCATTTTGAGCTTACAAATTACTTAATCGGTCAACCGTTTGATGAGAATCAGCTACAATCAAGTAAATGGCCATTCTGAGCTTACAAATCACTGAATCGGTCAACCGTTCGATGAGAATCAGCTACAATCACGTAACAAGCCATTCTAAGCTCACAAATGACCGAATTGGCCAATCATTTGATGAGAATCAATTACAATCACGTAACAAGCCATTTTGAACTTACGAATCACTAAATCGATCAATCGTTCGATGATAATCAATTACAATCATGTAACAAGCCATTCTAAACTTACAAATCACCAAATCGGTCAACCGTTCAATGAGAATCAGCTACAATCACGTAACAAGCCATTCTAAACTTAAAAATTACTAAAGCGATCAACAGTTTGATGAGAATCAATTACAATCACGTAATAAGCCATTATGAGCTTACAAATCACCAAATCGGTCAACTATTCAATGAGAATAAATTACAATTACGTAACAAGCAATTATGAGCTTACAAATCACTAAATCGATCAACCTTTCAATGAGAATCAATTACAATCATGTAACAAGCCATTGTAAGCTTACAAATCACTGACTCGGTCAACAGTTGGATGAGAATCAACTATAATCACATAAGAAGCCATTCTGAGCTTACAAATCATCGAATCGGTCAAACGTTTGATGAGAATCAGCTACAATCACATAACAAGCCATTATGAGCTTACAAATGAATGAATCAGTCAACCATTGGATGAGAATCAGCTACAATCACATAACAAGTCATTCTGAGCTTACAAATCACTGAATCGGTCAACTTTTTGATGAGAATCAAGTACAATCATGTAACAAGCCATTTTGAGCTTAAAAATCACTGAATCAGTTAGCTATTTGATGAGAATCAGCTACAATCATGTAACAAGCCATTCTAAACATACAAATCAATGAATCGGTCAATCGTTCGATGAGAATAAGCTACAATCATGTAACAAGTCATTTTTAGCTTTAAAATCACCGAAACGGTCAACCATGTGATGAGAATCAATTGCAATCACGTAAAAAGCCATTCTGAGCTTAAAAATCACCGAATCAGTCAACCATTCGATGAGAATTAGCTACAATCACGTAATAAGCCATTCTGAGTTTACAAATCACTGAAACGGTCAACCGTTTGATGAGAATCAATTACAATCATGTAACAAGCCATTTTGAGCATATAAATTATTGAATCGGTCAACCGTTTGATTAGAATCAGCTATAATAACATAACAAGCCATTCTAAGCTTAGAAATCATCGAATCAGTCAACCGTTCGATGAGAATCAATTACAGTCAGGTAACAACTCATCGTGAGCTTACAAATCACTAAATTGGTCAACCGTTTGATAAGAATTAATTACAATCATGTAACAAGCCATTCTGAGCTTACAATTCACCGAATCAGTCAATCATTTGATGAGAATCAGCTACAATCACGTAACAAGCCATTCTAAGCTTACAAATCACTGAATCAGTCAATCGTTCCATGAGAATTAGCTACAATCACGTAACAAGCCATTCTGAGCTTACAAATCATCGAATCGGTCAACTATTCAATGAGAATTAATTACAATGACATAACAAGCCATTGTGAGCTCACAAATCACCAAATTGGTCAACCGTTCAATAAGAATCAACTACAATCACGTAACAAGCCATTCTGAGCTTAAAAATTATTGAATTGGTCAACTGTTTGATGAGAAATCACGTAAAAAGCTATTCTGAGCTTACAAATTACTGAATCAGTCAACTGTTCGATGAGAATCAATTACAATATCCTAACAAGTCATTCTCACCTTACACATCACTAAATCACTCAACTATTCGATGAGAATAAATTACAATCATGTAACAAGCCATTCTGAGCTTACAAATCACCGAATCAGTCAACTCTTCGATGAGAATGAGCTACAATCACGTAACAAGCTATTATGAGCTTACAAATTACTGAATCAGTCAACCATTCGATGAAAATAAGCTACAATCACTTAACAAGTCATTCTGAGCTTACAAATCACCAAATCGATCAACCTTTTGATGAGAATCAATTACAATCATGTAACAAGCCATTCTTAGCTTACAAATCACTAAATCAGTCAATCATTTGATTAGAATCAACTACAATCATGTAACAAGCCATTCTGAGCTTACAAAACACCAAAATGGTCAATCATTCGATGAGAATAAATTGTAATCATGTAACAAGCCATTTTGAGTTTACAAATTACTGAATCAGTCAACCGTTCGATGAGAATCAGCTACAATCATGTTAATAGCCATTTTGAGCTGACAAATCACCGAATTAGTCAATCGTTCAATGAGAATCAGCTACAATCACCTAACAAGCCATTCTGAGCTTACAAATCACAGAATCGGTCAAGTGTTCGATGAGAATCAGCTACAATCATGTAACAAGCCATTCTGAGCTTACAAATCATTGAATCGGACAACCATTTGATGAGAATCAATTACACTCACATAACAAGCCATTCTGAGTTTACAAATAACTGAATCGGTCAACCGTTCGATGAGAATCATTTACAATCATGTAAGAAGCCATTATGAGCTTACAAATCATCAAATCTATCAATCATACAATGAGAATCAGCTGCAATCTCGTAACAAGCCATTCTGAGCTTACAAATCACTGAATCGATCAACCATTCGATGAGAAGAAGCTACAATCACGTAACAAGCCATTTTGAGCTTGCAAATTACCAAATCAGTTAGCCATTTGATGAGAATCATTTAGAATCATGTAAGAAACCATTCTGAGATTACAAATGACTGAATCAGTCAACTGTTTGATGAGAATCAGCTACAATCACATAACAAGCCCTTCTGAGCTTACAAATCACTTAATTAGTCAACCGTTTGATGAGAATCAGCTACAATCATGTAACAAGCCATTCCGAGCTTGCAAATCACTGAATCAGTCAACCGTTTGATGAGAATCAATTACAATCATGTTAGAAGCTATTTTGAGCTTAAAAATCACCGAATCGGTCAATCATTTGATGAGAATCAATTACAATCATGTAACAAGCTATTTTGAGCTTACAAATAACTGAATCGGTCAACCATTTTATGAGAATCGATTACAATCACATAACAAACCATTCTTAACTGACAAATGACCAAATCGATCAACCGTTCGATGAGAATCAACTACAATCACGTAACAAGCCATTCCAAGCTTACAAATCACAGAATTAGTCAATTGTTTGATGAGAATAAGCTACAATCATGTAACAAGCCATGCTGAGCTTACAAATCATTGAATCGGTTAATTGTTCGATGAGAATAAGATAGAATCATGTAACAAGCCATTCTGAGCTTACAAATCACTTAATCAGTCAACCGTTTGATGAGAATCAATTACAATCACGTAACAAGCCATTCTGAGCTTANCGGTTAATTGTTCGATGAGAATAAGCTAGAATCATGTAACAAGCCATTCTGAGCTTACAAATCACTTAATCAGTCAACCGTTTGATGAGAATCAATTACAATCACGTAACAAGCCATTCTGAGCTTACAAATCACCGAATCGGTCAACCATTCGATGAGAATCATTTACAATCATGTAAGAAACCATTCTGAGCTTACAAATCACTGAATCGGTCAAGCGTTCAATGAGAATCATCTAGAATCATGTAACAAGTCATTCCAAGCTTACAAATCACCGAATTGGTCAACCATTCGATGAGAATCAGTTACAATTATGAACAAGTCATTCTAGGCTTATAAATCACCGAATTGGTCAACTGTTGGATGAGAATCAGCTACAATCATGTAACAAGCCATTATGAACTTACAAATCATTGAATCGGTCAAACATTTGATGAGAATCAGCTACAATCAAGTAACAAGCCATTCTGAGCTTTCTAATAAATGAATCGGTCAACCGTTTGATGATAATCAGCTATAATGATGAAACAAGCTATTCTGAGCTTACAAATCAACTAATCGGTTAACCGCTTGATGAGAATCAGCTATAATCACGTAACAGGCCATTTTGAGCTTACAAATTGCCAAATCAGTCAACCGTTTGATGAGAATCAATTACAATCACGTAACAACTCATTCTTAGTTTAAAAGTCAGCGTATCAGTTAACCGTTTGATGAGAATCAACTACAATCACATAACAAGCCATTCTGAGCTTAAAAATCACTAAATCGGTCAACCGTTTGATGATAAATTACGTAAAAAACTATTCTAAGCTTATAAATCATCGAATCAGTCAGCCATTTGATGAGAATCAATTACAATATCGTAACAAGCCATTCTGACCTTACACATCACCAAATCAGTCAACTGTTCGGTGTGAATCAATTACAATCACATAACAAGCCATTCTGAGCTTACAAATTACCGAATCGATCAACCGTTCGATGAGAATCAATTACAATCATGTATTAAACCATTCTGAGCTTACAAATCACTGAATCGGTCAACCGTTCGATGAGAATAAATTACAATCACGTAACAAGACATTCAGAGCTTACAAATCGCTATATCCGTCAACCGTTCGATGAGAATCAATTGCAATCATGTAACAAGCCATTCTGATCTTACAAATCACTGGATCAGTCAATCATTCGATGAGAATCAATTACCATCATGTAACAAGGTATTCTGAGCTTACAAATCATCGAATTGGTCAACCGTTCAATGAGAATCAATTACAATAACGTAACAAGCCATTCAGAGCTTACAAATTACTGAATCGGTTAACCATTCTATGAGAATTAGCTACAAACACGTAACAACCCATTTTGAGCTTACAAATCACTGAATCGATCAACAGTTTGATGATAATCAACCACAATCACGTAACAAGCTATTCTGAGGTCACAAATTAGTGAATCGATCGACCATTCACTGAGAATCAGCTACAATCACGTAACAAGCCATTCTAAGCATACAAATCACTGAATGGGTAAACCGTTTGATGAGAATCAACCACATTCACATAACAAGCCATTCTGAGCTTACAAATCATCGAATCAGTCAATCGTTCAAGGAGAATCAATTATAATCATGTAATAAGCCATTCTGAACTTACAAACCACCGAATCGGTCAACCATTTGATGAGAATTAATTACAATCACGTAACAAGCCATTTTGAGCTTACAAATCATCAAATCGGTCATCATTATGATTTATTTATATCCTATAATTGATTGTAATGGCTTGTTACGTGATTGTAGCTGATTCTCCAAGAAGGGTTGGCCAATTTGCTGATTTGTAAGCTCAGAATGGGTTGTTACATGATTGTAATTAATTCTCATCGAACGGTTGCCTGATTTAGTGATTTATAAGTTCAGAATGGTTTGTTACATGATTGTAATTAATTCTCATCGAACAGTTGACTGATTCGGTGATTTGTAAGCTCAGAATGGCTTGTTACATAACAAGCCATTCTGAGTTTACAAATCACTGAATTGGTCAACCGTTTGATGAGAATCAATTACAATCATGTAACAAGCCATTCTTAGCCTACAAATCACTAAATCCATCAATCGTTCAATGAGAATCAGCTACAATCAAGTAATAAGCCATTCCAAGCTTACAAATCATAGAATCGGCCAATTATTTGATGAGAATCAATTACAATCTCGTAACAACCCATTCTTAGCTTAAAAATTACCAAATTGGTTAACCGTTCAAGAAGAATCAGTTATAATCACGTAACAAGCCATTCTGAGGTTACAAATCACTGAATTGGTCAACCGTTCGATTAGAATAAGCTACAATCACGTAACAAGCCATTTTGAGCTTACAAATCATCGAAATGATCAACCATTTGATCAGAATCAATTGCAATCACTTAACAAGCCATTCTGAGCTTACAAATCACTGAATCGGTCAATAGTTCAGTGAGAATCAAGTACAATCACTTAACAAGTCATACTGAGGTTACAAATAATTGAATTGGTCAACCGTTCGATGAGAATTAGCTACAATCACGTAACAAGCTATTTTGAGCTTACAAGTCACCGAATCGGTTAACCGTTCAATGAGAATCAGCTACAATCACGTAATAAGCAATTTGGACTTACAAATCACTGAATCGGTCAATCGATCGAAGAGAATCAACTACAATCA